>CAAE01010300.1:0-126119 GCA_000180735.1 Tetraodon nigroviridis | reverse complement strand
ACCGGCGGGCTCGGGGCAGGGTGGCACAAAAAAATTGCACTTACACCCTCTTTAGTATTAGCCACATTGTTAACGCCGCAAGGTATCCATGGCTTTACCAAACAGGGCAGAAGTCTGCATCAGCTCTCTGTGTGTTTCAAACACCACTCAACTGCAAGGTAGGCAGGTGTGAAAATAACAAATCTCTGGGTCCCATACACCGCTCGACCCCAGAGATTGTTTGGAAGCAGACAACAATTACAACATTTGTAGAAAATCTGTAGAATAAACTTACCTCAAGGTGAAATGACTTGCTGTTTTCCGAGTCCCAGCGCTACCCATGATGCCTTTTACTGCTAGTCTTTTTTGTCATGGTTGGCTCCGCCCCTAGAGGTGTGAAGTGACATGCAAATTAGTAGGCTTGGTCACAATTCATTCTGTGGGAAGGAGTTTTTCCAGGTGTTCATCAGAGGTTGAGGTGTGTTATGTTCCTACTTTCTTTGTGGGGTCCTGTTTTGTGGAACCTTACTTAATTCAATTGATTACTTCAAATTAAATAAAATTGCATTAATGGTTACTGCTGCTTTTGTAGCAGAACAACATTGCAGAAAATGTGCAAACATAAGTTTTTATCACATTGCTACTTTTTGTACTTTGGTTACCCATTATCACCTCTACTGCTAGTCTTTTTAGTCATGTTTGGCCCCGCCCCCAAAGGTGTGAAGCGATATTACCCAATAATATAACTAGTGGGTGTGGCCAGGCTTCATTCTGTGGAACGGTGTTATTTAGGGCATTTAGGTTGAGGTGTGTTATGGTTCTAGGTGGGGTCTTTTTTGTTGTAAAATGCTGTATTATTGATTTTATTCTTTTTTTTTTTTTTAAATGCAGTAATAACACAATTCGGTGTCAGAATAATAAATAAGAAACAATGACAGTTTTTTTTTTGTTTTGTTTTTTAAATATAGTTGGTGTCGGTTGAAGTGGGAGTGCACAGGGTTGATGAAAGTATGAGAAGGTGGTGGGATCAGTTAAGCTTCACTTCCCTTCCACTTCTATTTTCTGCAAATACATTAAAAAAAATACAACAAAGCCACTTTTTGGTGGCTTTCTAAAGTTTTTTTTTTTTACCAAAGAGAAAGAATCAACCAAGAGTTGGGGTTGGGTAAATGAAGAACACGTCAAGTACAATAATTTTTTTTTTTTTAAAAAACTGGAGAACAAACCAATCACACCCTTTTTATGACTTGTTCTGTCAGGAAGTCATAATGAACTTAAGAGTTCACTTGGTTTAAAATAAAAAAAAAAAAAAGTCAAATAAAAAATTATAAAAACATAATTATGTAGATATAAAAACTCTTTGTTGATACATTCAGGTGGAGCCAGAGGTTTCGCAGGTTTGTGTTGAAAAAGAATATTTTCGTTTTACCGGTGCATCCGCTTGTGTTGCTCTGGAGACAGTCCGTCTCGTTGATGTGTCCGTCTGTGTGGCTATGGTGGTGTTTGGTTCCGTTTTCTTTTGTTCTTTTTGCAGAGGCGGAACCAGTGGGGGCGCTCGTCTGCCTTTTCCGGTGAGGATGTCGAGATGATCTTCATGGACCTTTGTCGCTCTCCGGTGGCTTGGCGTGGAACTGCAGGTGGGTCCGCAGACAGCAGAGGTGCCGTGGATTGTCGTTTCCAGCTGGAAGTCAAGGGTTTCCCTTCCTTTTGTTCCTGATTGGTTAGTTTCTCCTCTGTTTTAGATTTTAACAGTTTTTCTGTCTGTTTTAAGATTTCAGGGAGAAGTTGTCCGCCTAGATTAATTTTTGCCCACTTGTTGGAATTTTAAAGGTTGATTGCCAATTGTGATCCATTAATTTTACTAAATTATTTAAATGGTCTTTAATGACCTTTTGGTGATGTTCTTTTAAGAAGGTCTCGCTGCCTTTTTTGGTCACGTGGTCTGGCTTTGTCTAGCGAACTACCGCAACAACAAAATAGATTAAAGTTCTATTCTGGCAGTTTAATTGTTTCATTATCAAATTATTGTGTCGAATAAAGAATTTACACAAGATGCCGCATTGTTTTCGCGGGTCAGATATGTAAAAAATATAAGTTATAAATAAATGAAAAGGTTCATACATTTGTTAAACTCTGTCTCCCTCCATCCAAACAATGAAACTAAAGTGCTAAATGTGAGGGCCACCCTAACCCTGCATGAGAAGGTCATCTCACAATCATTTTAGACAAAAGCGATGAAAGACTTGTCAGCAAGGTATGAAGCCATACCTTTAATAATGACGTGTCACATCCTCTCTTCTTCTTCTTTGGTGTTTTAACAGTGACAATAAAAATAATATGTCTGTGTAGGTTCTCAGTCATCCAGGTCATTGTTATCCAAGAGCAGACTTTGTGTTCATCAGGACTTGTTTAAGTTTTCTTTTGAAAACCTTTTCACCTTCTATCCTGAAACTTTTTAAAAAGAAACCTTAAACAAGTCCTGAAGTCCACTCTTGGATAAATAAAAATAATACTTTTACAAATGATTCTTGCTTAAATGAAAAATCAAATGTAAGCTACTTACGACCTTTTATTCATGAGAGGAAGGAGGTTTCTGATGGTTATGGTGACATTTTAGCTGGGTAAACTGTGCTCAGCTGTAGTTCTGACTGGGCACTTCCTGGTGCTTCAGGAAGCAGATCAACACTCCTGGCAGCGGCAGTTTCTTCAGACCTTCACGTCTGACCAGCTGCTGGATCCTCAATCTACAGAGATGCAGCAGTGGTCGTGGAGGAGCTGCAAATATGCACAAAACCTAGTGGCACCGGTGCTGGGGGAGCAGCAGATCAAACACTCTTATTGGCTCACCTGCTCTGTCCTTGATAACACTCCAGTCACTGTAGCTGTTAAGGTGTTCCATCAGTCTGGAGCACATGGTCACATGACCAACATAGTCCAGCAATAGGTCTATGATTGGCCCCGCCCACCGACAGATACTGGGAGCTGAGATCATCTCACAAAACTGTCCATCAAACATGGAGATTTCGGTGAATTAACCAATCCAAATCGGGCAAGAACAGAATCCAATGTGGTCCCCTCAGAACCAGTCAGGGGGAGACCTCACCTGGACTCCTGTCCTCTGCCGCCTGTCAGGGACGCTGTCACTCCTGTCCGATCGGCTAGTATTGATGGGTGGATGAGGTCCGCCCCCATAGACACAGTCGAAGCAGCAGAGGGCGTGGCCACCGTGGTCCAGCAGGAACTTGAACATGGGAAGATACTTCATGGAGAACATGTAGACAGCAGGGAAGGTGGTGGGGTGTGTAGGGATGCTGGCGTTGATGTCAGCACCGTGCTTCACCAATAAAGTGACAGTCTTGATGCAGCATTGCCTCGCTGCTACCATAAGTGGTCTGAACATGTCAAGGTTTGGGTTAGCACCAGCTGCTAGCAACATCTGCACAGCATCAATGTTGCCATTAATGACAGAAAAGTAGAGTGGTGTGCTACGGCGGTCCTCGTACAACTTCGACCGTTCTTCAGACAGCTGTGCGTTGACATCGAAGCCCGCCTGGATTAGAAGCTCCAGAACATCATCACAGTTGTGCTCAGCAGCAACGTGTAGCGGACTGATGCCAGTCCGCCGGACTCTGGCCTTGCTGGTGACTGCAATCAGCATGGACACGATCCTGAAAACACAGAAGGTCTCTGAATTTAGCCCCGACCAGAAGCAGCAGTCAAACACCCTCAACCACGCCAAAATAGCTAACGCGCTGCACATACGTGTCATTTCCTGTCTGGGCAGCAACATGCAGGGGTAACAATCCCGTCTTTCCAGGCTTGTTGGCATCTGCTTTTTGGGAGATGAGGAATTCCACGATGTCCTGGTGCTCATTTTTAGCTGCTTCATACAGAGCAGTGGCACCGTCAGCAGCCTGACTGTTAATATCTGCGCCTGCGGAGGGAGGCCCAGAAAGAGCAGGAAGAAAGGCTGACTGAACATGTGACCAAAGACGGCGGACTGCTCTGGATGGAAGAAACATTGCTACAACAGAATGGTGATTGGTTGGGTCACATATTCATGTCACACTGACGCGTGTCAGCAAGCTCCTGGTCCTGGGACCCGTGTGTGTTTGGGTAAAGGGACTGATGGTGCTGGATCTACCACTGGTGTTCCTCCTCTACCCACCATGTTTGAGGAGGAAGCGCAGTGTGGCGAGCTGCCCACTCTGGGCTGCGCTGAAGAGCGGTGCGATGCCGTACACGTTGGTCAGGTTGTGTTTGGCTCCAGCCTTCAGCAGCATCTCACAGATCTCCACATTGTTTCGACTGACGGCTTCCTGCAGTGCAGTCCAGCCCAGAATGCAGTGCGTGTTGACGGCTGCGCCGTGGTTCAGCAGAGCTGCCACCATGGCTGCACTGTTGCGTTCACAGGCTGCAAGAGAAGGTCCCATCTTACTGGAGACCAGAGAAAGTACAGGTATGTCACTCTGCTGCTACCTTTGTAGAGTGGAGTCTCTTTGTCGCGGTTTGATACGTCAGGGTCCGCTCCATTTTCCAGCAGCACCTGAAGGCAGCGCACCTGCTCCTGACCCACAGCGAGCATCAGCGCCGTCTCCCCACGCTCTGTCTTCTTATTGATCATCCCTGGTTGAGCTGCTCCAGAAACACACATTGTGTGTGTGTGTGTGTGTGTGTGTGTGTGTGTGTGTGTGTGTGTGTGTGTGTGTGTGTGTGTGTGTGTGTGTGTGTGTTACCTGACAGCAGTACTCTTAGACACTTGTCCTGACCGTACCACGCTGCCTGGTGGATGGCGAGCCAGCCATTTTTTTTTGGTAGCAGATTGGTTCCTGAATGTGTCACCAACCTTCGGACTTTAATGACGTCTCCAGTGCGAACCGCTTGGAACAGAGGCTCCTCATCTCTGTAACAGAAACACCAACAGCCTTTATTTTGCCTTAACATGCTTATGTGTGGGCTACGATGCTGTAGAGGCAGAGCTTTTGGCTTTATATTGCAGCCCTGCCAGCAGGGTGTCGTCCTTGATTCTGAAAGACGTTGTGGGAGCTGTAGTCCACTGGTGGGTTGTGGGAGCTGTAGTCCACTGGTGGGTTGTGGGAGCTGTAGTCCACTGGTGGGTTGTGGGAGCTGTAGTCCACTGGTGGGTTGTGGGAGCTGTAGTCCACTGGTGGGTTGTGGGAGCTGTAGTCCACTGGTGGGTTGTGGGAGCTGTAGTCCACTGGTGGGTTGTGGGAGCTGTAGTCCACTGGTGGGTTGTGGGAGCTGTAGCGGTTGTAGGTTCTAGTCACAGGGTGCGGTGGAGTGGGGCGTGTAGCTGTGGCAGTGTTGTTGCGTGTTTCTTTCAAACTGCGCTCGATGGCAAGCTGCAGCAGCTCTTCATCAGTCAGGTGGCTGTAGATAGAATAGTCATCCAGGGCTGGACTGGGAGCTGTGGCTCCAGACTGGGGCATGCTGGCTGCGGCCATCGTGAGGCTGGAGATGGTCAGACTTTGATAAATATGCACATTCAACCATTTGCAGTTGCAGAGCTGTGAGCTGATCTGAGGACTCACCTCCGAGGTCAGGGCTTCCTTCACGAGCGTCGGCTGTGCGCCTGTTCTGCTTCTGTCCGTCGGTCACGTCTGCCTCAGCAAGGTTTATTTTCAGGCTCCTCGCTCAGGTTACAGGCAGTGACGTAAACAACAGACTTCACACACACTTAAGTGACACAAGCTGCAAAAGCACAAACACGAAATCAGTCGCAGCACAGTTTTCCGCCCACTTCAGTCATGTGATGTCATGTGATATTGTCTAAAATTAGTCATAATCAACCAAAAAAAGAAGTAGAGCTCATGACAATATAATATAGCGCACATATGCACACACACACACACACACACACACACACAGTAACATGACATCATTCTGCACACATTTGTGGTCAATGACATGCGTGTTGCATTCACATTCAGGGTTCTCTGATTCACATTGCTAACATGTTGTGGATGCTGACTTGTTGGCAAAATATTGTTTCACAGATAATATTTAATTTCAGGCCCTTTTCTTGATTTTCTCACCAAAATCAAATGTAACAGAGCAGAAATTCAAAGGGGTTTTGTTGGGATTAAATGTTCTTCCAGGCCTGCACGTTTCTTTCCTGAAGGAACACTCGCTTCTAGCAATGTTTCTTTCTGCTCCATTTACTTTCAGGACTTCGGAAGAAGAGCGGAATCAGCAGTAAATGTACTTGCCTGGAGGTTGAGATGGTTCTGCATTTATCACCTGGTGAACCAGATCAACTTCTGCTAAACGGCACCTCTGACCCTAATTTCTAATAACATAAAGATGAAATAGTTCATAAATGTGTGATTTGTGACCTCGCTGCTCTGTGGGAGGCCTCGTCCTGTTGCTGAAGAGAGGGAACAGCAAAAGTCAACATGTGAACATGGTGGAGAGCAGCAGCAGATGGAAGTTCTGGAGAAAACAAGCGGCTTGAGGTTAGGCTTCGCTTCAGGAGCCACCAGCAGCCCCAGCAGCCCTGAGCTGGTCGGTGGTGGGGTCCCTGCGTGGGCCGAACACATGACGTCACGTTGGGCGCTTGTTCGCGTCCTCGCGCGTTTCTGCGGGACGTTTGTCAGCACCGCGCAGACCTGGAGGAAGAGGAAGCTCCTGCTGCCGACCAAGAGCATCCCTCCGTTCAGAGCGAGGATGCGCGCAGATGGCGGATGCGTGCGTGAGCGGCGCTGACGGTAGCGGGGAGCCCCTCCGACGGGCGGATGTGATCAGTGACGTGTTCACATCGATCCGACACGAGCTGCTTCCACGCAACGATCCCGCCAACTCTTTACGTTCTGATGCCCCCCACCCCCGCGCAGGGATCTCCTTGGAAACGGCTGGTGACAGTTCTCCCCTTCCTCCTCCTCTTCAGCAGAAATGCTCGCTGGTGAGATCGGCCGCGTGCTCCGTCACTAACAACCATTACCAAACTGGGAGGTCTCCAGTGAGCCGATGTTCGCGGCCAGGATGGCTCTGAGCCAGCCCAGCCTGCTGTTCGGGACGCTGGAGGAGCTGCAGGAGCTGGCCTTCATCGAGAGGCCGATCCGCCGGAGCCTCAAGGTACACCTTCATCCCTCCATCCTCCTCCTCCTCACCCGCTCACAGTCAGCGCGTGTCACACGTGCCTTCATGACGAACACACGATGAGGAAGATGAGGATAATGGTGATGATGATGATGATGCAGAGGGGAGACCCGCTGTGTGCGCAGCATGACGCAGTTTCTGCCTGCCTGTTTGTCTGCCTGCCTGCCTGCCTGCCACATTTATATATCAGCATTATTAATTCAATCATCCTTTTTGTGTGTTACATTATAACACCCATTATGTGTGTGTGTGTATTACATCATGCATGTATAGATACATTCATACATTTATATGAACAAATGATAATTATTCAATGAAGGCTAAAATATTCATTCTACCTTTATCTTAGGTTAGTGTGTGTGTGTGTGTGTGTGACATGTTTTTTGCGTTTCCTCCAGTCTGATCCTGAACTCATGAACTTGCTGATGGGTGAAGTTCACAGACCTGGCATCCATCGAGCCTCTTCGGGTGTTTGCGATCAGCTCCTTCACGTTTGATCACATCTGCTCTGTTTTAACGTGTTCTGTCAGACTGCAGAGGAGATCGACCAGCTAACTGTGGATGAAGACCTCAATGACGTTGAGAGAGCTGTCTACCTGCTCAGGTGTGTGGTCAGGTGATGCTCACACCTGATGTCACCTGTTCATCTGGAAGAGCTGGGACTTGGTCTTGAACAGGACACTGGAGGACGTCTGTTGTGTTCTTGCGTTCTCAGTGTGGGGCAGGAGGTTCAGAGAGTGAGTGTCATCAGTAACCTGCCCAACCTTGTCCGCCAAAACCCGGCTGAAACCTTTCGGCGGGTCGTACCAAAGGTCCGGGTACGTGTGCGCCAACTTCTGCCAGATGTTCACAGGTCAGGGATTCTGGTAACTGCTTCTGTCTGGGGTGTTCAGGAAGTTCTGAAGGGAGCCGGAACAGAGATCCAGCTGTCAGCAGCAACGTCATTTTTAACCATCTTGCAGGATGACATCATCCTGATCCACACCCACACCTACTCCATCCTGAAAACAGTCCTGCTGCACCTGAACCATCGCGACCCAGGTAACCACACCTGAAACAAGCCGGTCACCCTTTCAGTCCAACAGGTTGTGGTTATCAACTTCAATGGTTGGTGTTTACCTCTGCCATGGAGGTCATGTGACACCCAACACCTGTCTGTTTGTTTCCAAAATATCACAAAGTTATAAATAATGAGAGGAGATGGTTACATTTTAGTGCTGGTCCTGATTTGCAGGAAATTAGCATCTTCCAAAGTTCAAAGCCAAGCATCTTTGATCCTAAGGACCTACTAGGTTTTGTAACTATGAATTCTTCTATATCTATCCTACACACTAAACTACAGGTGGATGTATGAGGAGATGAGCCCCCCCCCCCCCGTGCTTAGCGATAGCATGCTGGCGTGAGCCTGGTCGGCGTGCGCTCACATCGTTTGATCTCCATGGCTTTGGCAGGACTTTCCGTCCATGTTAGGGAATAAATCCAGTTTTGGATGTGGTGTGTTTGTTTGGCAGTGGTGAGCAACGCTTGGTTGGAAACGCTGCTGTTGGCCATCAACGCTCTGCCAAAGGAAACCATCAGGCAAGAGGTACAACAGAAACCTGTTCAATCCAGCTGCTAATCAATGCTTATTGATTGGTATGCACAGGGGGCTGGTCTCCAGCTGAGGGACATTGGGACTGTACGCCAACATACCTGTGGCTCACCTGTCTGTGTCCACAGGTGCTCAACTCGCTCCTATCCAAGCCCCACCTGTCTCAGTCTCTTCATGCTCGTCTGGCCACCTGCCGCATTCTGGGGAAAGTTGTCAGCAAGTTTGATTCTCAGATGTGAGCTGGAGACGTTGCTCCTCTCCTGTAGGTGGTGCTCAGGTGTGTCAGAGCTGCTCTAACAGGACCGTCTCCCTGTGGTAGAGTGAAGAACGAGCTGCTGCCCTTGGCTCGCGCTCTCTGCCAGGACGCTGAGAGTGAGGTCCGTGTCTGCATGTGCCGTCAGCTGGAGAGCGTCGCCAGAGCACTGAGGTAGGTTTCACCCACAGAGGAAGAGGTCAAAGGTCTGGTGGTGCAGCTGCTCCCATGATCTTTCAGGGTGGAGAACACCAGGATGGAGCTGCTCCCTGAACTGATGAAGCTGACCGAGGATGAGGAGAGCGCAGTCCGCCTCACTGCCTTCGATACGATCATCAATCTGATGGAGATCTTGGACAGCGGTGAGTCCTCAGCTTCACCTGAAGGAAGAAAGTCAATACTTGCTTTTCGGAGGCTAGGTGTTTTTCGGAGTCAAACTAAGCAAACAGCTGATGAAGAGGCAAACATCTCGTCGAGTCGATACCAGCGTCACACTCTTGCACTGCTGATGTCCCCTCTGCCCAGTTTCTACTAGCGCTTCTTTACATGCTAAGCTAGACATGCCACACCACTTATCCTGTCACTGAGCAGTGCTCAAGGTACACCTTCTCCACCCAAAATGGGCGCGGTGACGTCAGATGGCTGCAGGCAGGCTGAGTGAAAGCAGCTAGATGCTAGCAGCTAGAGCAGTCAGATGCTACAAACGTGGGGCTCTCTAGCCCTCTCGAGCCATCCTGCTGCCAGGGGCCGACCCTGATCCACCAGGGGGCCTGGCAGATGCACTGGCTTCACTTGGAGGAATCTTTTCTGTTTCCCAGATGACAGACTCCACATTGTTGTTCCGCTGGTCATGTCAGTCTGCCAAGTGTCACCACAGGTGGATGACGCCACCGTAGCTTCATTGTCATTTCAGTTTGGGAAAATCTGCAGTCAACTAGCAGGTGAGCTGCAGCACTGCTTCCACACCATAGACCAAGGGCCGAATGGCCCCAGTTCCGCCGGGGGCCTCACACCAGGACTGGTTACCTGGAACATTTGTGAACGGTTGTGTTTTAGGATGTCTCTCTGACGAGCAGAAGGGTCAGCTCCTCCACCGGTTCAAGGTGCTGTGTCTCACCGGTCTGCACCCAGAAGGAAAGCAGACCAACGGCAACGAGGAGTCAACACTGATCCGCTGCAACTGCTGCTACAACCTGCCGGTAAGGCCAACACCATCTGGCTCAGGTGGAGATCTGGGGGAAGTTCTGCTGATGGCACCCATCTTCTCTCCTCCAGGCCGTGCTGCTGTTTTCTGACACCACACACTTCCTGACAGAACTTTACCCATCGTTCTGCAGTCTCTGCTGTGACCCAGAGGTCAGCGTGCGACAAAGTGTGGCGGCCTGTTTCCACCAGGTGAGTGGTCATTTTTTCGGGTCTGGGTTTCCCTCAGCAAGTCGGGTCAAAAAGGGAGGTTTGTCCTGAAGCTGCTGACCCAGCAAATCGGTCATTACGAGAGGAACCAATGAGACTGCTCCACGATCAGGGTTCATCTTTGAAGAGACGTAGCCAATCGTGGTCTGTCCAACTCCTTGCTGGCAGGTTGTGAAGCTGCTTGGATCAAACGTCCAGCTGGTCCACAAAGAACTCCTTATTCTGCTGCAAGACGATGCGCTGGAGGTCAGTGCACCACCAAGGAGACACCAGTCCTCCTGTTGTTTACATGACCGCTGAGGTGTTTTCCTTCTTCATGTGTAATTGAGACATGCTTTAGACCAGCACCTTTCAGTCAGGCTACAGTTGCCAAAGCTTTGGTTCTTCTTCTTGAGGTGTTGGATGCTCTTATGGATCACCTGGAGGAGACTCTAGAGATGGTCATTTCCAAAGGCGAAAACTCGGGCCCCAACAACAAGGGGGTAAAGCTATACGTTGAAGCAGGACAAGATTGTGTTCCTTTCTTCTCTAATCCCATTTTTCTCTGTCCATCCTTTGTTCTCCGGGTCCTCACCAGGTTCCAGAACTGCTGTCAACTCTGATGTTTGCAGAACAGAAGGTTGGATGTTCTCTGCGCTGGCGTTTGCACGAAAAGCTGCTGCAGCGTTACAGCTGCCTGGCCAGACTGCTCCCTGGAGAGCTCCTGCACCAGACTTTCTCACCTCGCATCTTCACCATCCTCACCACTAATGTCAGTGTTGATGTGGGACAGAGAACTTCAGTCAGCGACGACAGGCAGCTAACTTCTCCCCTGGTTCTCATGGTTGCAGAAGGTTTTGCCAGTTCAGAGGGAAGCAGCTCGGACCTTCTGCACATTCTTACGCTACAACCGCAAACAGGAGCAACGCCGGGACATGATGGAGCGACTGCTCCACGGTGGGTTTGACAGGAGAGCCTCCTCCCCCATCTGGTGTGAAGAGCTTCATTCCCTTTCATCTGAACTTCAGATCTGGCTCAGGGCCGGAGCTACTGGAACCGCCTGAGGTTTCTGGACGTCTGTGAGACAGCCACTGAAATTTTCTCCAGGAAATACTTCAACAAGCACTTCCTGATCCCAGCGCTGGAGCTGGTCCATGACCCTGTGGCCAATGTCAGGTAGTGCTGCTGTGCTGGAGGTTGGTTCGGTTCACCTTCTCACCTGTCCTGTGGTGACCTGTCCATCAGGTACAAGCTGTGCCGGCTCTTGCCCAGGCTGCGTTCCTCCCTCCGTTTGCCGGCTGATAAACAGCTGCTGCAGCAGCTCAACTTCAGCGTCCAGAAACTTCTGTGCAGAGAAAAAGACAAAGACGTGGTGGCCACCATCCGCAAGGTAACCTGATCTGTGAGCAGTGGAAGGCTGTGCAGCTCTGTCCACGGTGGACTCACTGTGGACAAACTATATTTCAGACAGTGTTGGAACTGGACAAACTAGACCTGACTGAGCCGGTAAGCAGCCGGAAACTGCCGAGACTGGCTGAGAATGCAGACAGGCTCCTTTTCATCTCATGGTTTCTTCCCATTTTGGTTTTTTTTTTCTTGTGAAACCTCTACAGTTCCACAAGAGGCAGGAGAAGGATTTACTGGACCAAAAGAAGGAGAAGGAGGAGACTCTGCTGCTGGAAATGGTGAGTGTGTGAGACCACCCCTTAACTCTGTCGGATCAGCCCACTTCTTCTGACTGCCTCACCTCTGTCCTCAGGAACATCTAGAGCGCCAGCAAAATGACGAGAAGATGAATTCCAAAAAACACGCCGACAGGAAGCGTGAGCTTACATCTCATTTTCTCTTGTCTCTGTTGAAGAAAAGTTTGTTAAAAAAAAAAACAAAAACAAATGAGAAAGAAAAGTGTGTGTCCTAAAATGTGTATTTGACAGGAAGAGACAATAAGACCACTCTGTCAGCATCCAAGTCCATGTCCATGTCCTCCTCTGGAGCTACAGTGTCCTCAGGCGAGCATCAGGCTCCTAGAACCTGCTGACCTTCTCCATGATGAAGGCGCTAGTGATGATGATGGTGATCTTTCTCTAACTAACAGGTAAAGAGGTGAGGAAGGCGAAACTTTTGCGGAGTCGCTCCCTCAGCAGTCAGCCGACCACGTCCAAACCTCTGAACCCAGACCGACCTCAGTAAGGACTGCCGTTTCTCTGGTCTGGACCTAAAGAGATAACTCACGTCCTGCCTCATTTATCACCAATGTCCTACATGAGCCATCACCATCAACTTCATCAGTGGTGTCGCTGGTCCAGTCTGCTTCTGTATTTGAACCAGAGGAACGGCACAAACCATCATCTGTCACATGATGTGGACCTGAGGACTGATAACCAGTTAAACCAGTAGTCAGTGCTAATAGGCCAATCTGCACTGTGGGGTTGATGTTAGTGGGTGGGAACCAGCATCTGCACCAGACTGAGGACAAACACCATGTTTGTGTCCAAGTTTGAAACACTGATCCTGGTAACCTTTCTCAGTTGCTATGGTAACATTACCATCAGGTGTTGGTACAGGTTCAGTTGGAACAATGACTGAGGTTCTAGAAATGATGCTTTTTTTCTTCTCTGGTTCTGTATCACAGAAAAATGAAAGAAGTCAGCGTTGGGAGTGGACACGCAGACGCGTCCATGTCCCTGAACAGAGGTAAGGAACAGCGGAACAACACACGACGGCTGCAAAATAACCTCTTCTGTTGCTTGACAGAAGATTCTCTGAGTTCCACCCACTACACTCTGACAACCCAGTCCTCTGCGGTGCCGGTCCTGGTCCGCAGCAACACCACCAGCCTCCTGGACCGCGCCAGTACATCGGACCAGAGAGACCACAGAACCTACACCCTCGACCAAAGAGAGCACAGGACCGGTACTTTGTACCAGCGCAGTAAAACAATAGACCGGAACTACGGGGCAAAGGACCCCCATTCCAAAAAGTTGTCAATGTGAGTTCTTGTCAAATATTTGCAGTTTGGACCAGGCCAAGCACAAACAGGCCGTCTGTCTGTCTGATCTGTCCATCTGTCTGTCCATCTGCCTGTTTGTTCCCCTTTAACCCAGAACATTGACAACCCAGAACCAAAAGTCCCGTTCTGTTGCTCACTTTTAGCTGATCTTCTCCTCACTAACTTACCTTGGGAGACATTGTCCTTTCATCTTGATAGTGCATGTCTCAGCTTTAGTTTGTCCTCCTAATTCCTTGTCCTTGTTGTCGCGGTGATGACTTGAGCCGGACCTGAAAGCAGAATCTCTGGAACACAAAACTCTGAATTACCACCTTGTTTGTTTCATTTCCAGAAGCAGAAAGTCCAACTCTTTCAGTGTCCGGTCAGGCTCAGACTGAAGACAGCCATGTCCACATTTCCCTACTAAGCCATTAACCAATCAGCAGTCAGGGACCAATGTCCTCTGGAGCAGCAAGGTTCATCTCAGAGCACTACCCAGAATGCCATAGGACATCCCATCAGCGTCTTCTGACTGTCCATCCTGTCACCCGGTTGGTTTAGTAACTTAATAAAACATGTTTCATGGACTTCTTTTGTTTGGATCAGCCTGCAAATATGTCTTCTTGTGTGATTGGAGACATGATGCCACATTAGCGTCATGTGACATGAGCAGCAAAGACCAGATGCCTTTCCTTTTTTATATATATTGGAGTGTTTTATTGTTCTTTCTATTAAAGACCACAATGAGTAGTTACAGAAAATGTAAATACTTCAGATACGCTCTAGTGGCGTCATAATTGAAGCCGAGTCTCGCCTGGTCTCATCGTCTGATTCTATCACTAAAGAATCGCGGCCACAGTGAAGAAACCGACCAATCCCCGCCATCTGGCCCAGATGAGCTTCCCCCCAAACCCACCCCAGTTCAGCAGTGCTCAGGATGGAGGAGGAAGAAGTGGCAAAGCGCTAAAGCCAAGAGGGAGGCCACACAGATCTGCTGCTTGACATAAACGAAGAGCAGACTGGAAGTGAAGCATCAGGAGGGTTTGGACCGATGGCCACAGCTCCATCAGGGGGGTTCAGGAACAGTTTTCAGTGTGCAAGTTAAATCACTTATTTTATAACGCCGCTTTACAACTGAACACCGACGTTAGCATTCCTAGACCTGTTAGAGTAACTGCTGGACATAGTGAAGTTACTAGCACGTCTGTGCTAAGTGTTAGCCTTCTGTTAGCTTGTTGCTGTGTGGGCAGAGGTGTGTCTGTGGTGGTGGGGGGGGCATGATGTTGGGGTAGAGTAAAATGGTGGGGAGATGTGTGGGTGTGGGGAGACTGGCAATGATTGGTTGGATTCATGCAATCTTTCTACTCTTCATATTACACAAGTAGTAGAGTTGGGTCATTACCCCAGTTAAACAACGTTAATAGAACCTTTCAAGCCAGAATAACAAGTAAGTAATTTGTAACCCAGCCACAGCATAACTTGTAAAGAAACATTTCCTCCAAATACGACTAATGTTTTGGAACTATGATGAACTTACTGGCAGCTAACGAATGCGACGTCATGACATGCTTCTATTGGGGGCGACTCCTGCAGGGGGCGCCAAACAAACACTTCACACACCATGCGTAAACAACTTAGAACACCGGTTTGACCAGCCCGTCAACCTACAGACATTACTGTAAAGTGGGGTCGCTGACACGACCTATGAGCAGCACAATGCCACTCATCTGGTGGTAGATGAGGAAGACGAAGGGTCTGTTGATGGTCAGACGGGGAGGAGGGTCTGAAAACATGCTGGCTCCGCCTCCTGTCATCACCTCTTCACTGCTGTCCCTGACGGACAGAGCAGATGTCTGATAAACCTGAGGACACAAAAAGGGTTAGACAGGCGCTCAGACAGACAGGAGGTCAAACTAACAGGCAGACAGACACACACAGACAGTTGGTCAGGCAGACAGCTGGACGGCACTCACCTGAGTTAGTCGGGGACCTTTAGCTCCCATTTCTCTGATTTCAGCTCCATCCTGGAAGACCATGGTCACGTTGAGAGTCTGGAGAAAATCCCCCATCATGTAGGACTTTTCCAGCAGAAATCGAGGAAACTGCACTTCCAACTTTCTGTTGACGAAATAAAACCATGATGGCAGGTGTTGGTTAGTTACCATGTTGTTACAAAAGGACCTTGAAGGAGAGGAGGGAGGGAGGACGTCCTCACGTCTTCTTTAGCTGTCTGATCCATGCTCGGATCTTTTCACCCGTCATTTTCTCTTCCACGTCGATGATGTCTACATCCTCATCAGGCAGCACAACCAACATGGCTGTCCCATCGCTCATGGGCAACTTCAACACTCCGACCTTCAGCAGGGGGTCATATGCCAGGAAGAACTTATCGGCCCGGAACATCATGGGAACCATGACGACAGCATATTTGTTCACATAGAAACGCTCGTCCTGAGTGAGGGACGCGTTGAAGAGTGGACTAAACTGGGCTGAAAGACAGAACAAAAAGGTTCAGCTCTGCAGATAAGACATGTTCAACATGTCCATTTAAACAGTCTTTTTCACTGGGGTGATGGGCTGTGCAGCGGTGAAGTCAGCAAAACTAAATGCCGAGGTTAGATTACTGTAGTAGCATGGGTACGCCCACCACCTCCATTAGGACCGTTCCCTGGTGAGACTTACTCTGGTAATAGGAGACAGTGGCCAGAAGCAGCTGGGTCTGGGCGTCCAGAGCAGTGACAAACTGCTGGATCTTGTCTCCAGTCTGATCCTGGGCCCAGCGGTTGATGGTACTGATGGCTTCAGCTTGGTCGCTGTACCTCACATTTGGAATATATCCCCCAAACTTTGTCTGAACCAATTGGCGGAAGGATGCAGACACCTCAAAGTTGTTGGAAGGGAGGACAGCCACGGCCTGCTTCAGACAGGTGGCCGTGTTCCCCTGCTGGGTGGTGGTCCTCAGGTTCTGGAACAGATCTGAAAACAGTAGCTGTCACCGCACAGTTTAGACATAGCAAACAGTTCAGCCCCGAATCCCATCATACCTGGGAGCGTCTGAGGGTCCAGCCCGGTCAGAGCGAGTCCCTGAGACAGCTGCTCTCGGGTTGGACCACTGGTGGCGCTGAGCAGCGCAGACAACACGCTGGACAAGGCAAACGTGGACAAACAAACGTTGTCATCAGTTCGGCTGGCGACAGCTTGGTACAACCTTGCTGCAAAGTCCACATTCCTACTGGCTAGGTTCTCCACAGATCCATCGGGAATCTGGGCTGACACCAGGTCCAGGAAAAGGAAACCAGCCAATAGGAGTGAGAAGAGAGGAATCATGGCTAGGGCGCCCCCTGTCGGAGAAGAGCAATTTTCTCAACAGTGTCAAAAATGTACAGAAATAATTGCTATTTAGAAGGTGGATAAGCCAGAACATCCATTGAACAGTGTTTGTGCTTTAAAAATACTAGAACTCATTTACTTTGTAAAGTTTTGCAAAGCTACGTGAACCGTAACACCAGAATTTACATTAGCGGGATAACAACCTCAAGGCAAGACTGCAGGGAATTTCCACTTTTCGAAACTCATTTTTATTTCATTTACATACATGATTTTATTCTGATGCTAAGCCTTTGTTAATTTCGGCCGGATCAAAAATAACGGATATTCCAACGCCCCATTATCTAATCATGACGTATTCCTGATTAAAACAAAGAAAAAAAAATTGAAAAATAACAATTTGACTGTTAGGGGAGCAACAACAGCCTGCTAAAACAGACAGAAATAAAGGTTTAGACACTGACCTTTAGCAGATGTTTGCGTTTTTATCAGACGGTCCTGATCTGGTTCGCCAGCTGACGGTAAAGTGCCGTCAATCGATGCTGCTCCACTTCCTGTCATTATTTTAACGACAAAATTGCCGGCGCAGAACAGGGTTCTGTGGTAAAGCTAATGTTTTCTCAGCAACCACAGATTGACTTTGGACAAGTCCTTGCCACGAAATAAGATGTTGATCTTTCAAGATCAGTCCTGAGCGTTTGGATCTAATATGATCATACTATTATTTTGAAAACGGTTTCTTAAGCCGTCGCCATCGCGGCGAAGGAACTGCGCATGCGCAGTAGTCTACTGCGCCGTTTTGATTTGAGAATAAAAACAGGTCAAATAAAAATCCACAGATCTGCTCTGGCGAGTAAAAGGCGGATCCAGGAAATCTGATCTAAACAGACTGATTCGAAAAGCTCTATTTGTAGTTTTAAAAGACATCAGCATGACCGTCATGTGTAGACAGCCACTAATTAACGATCTAAATCTCCCTCTTTGTGTATGCCTATGTGTGTATCCATAAATGGATAGATTTGTCTTTCAATTTCTGTATTTACAGGAGCCATTTTTATTAAACACCAATAAAAAATAAAAGCACCACTTGTGATTATGGGAAAAGCCTATTTGCGCTCCGGTTGTGTCGGTTAACAAAGTGCCACCAAAATTTTTTTTTAAATAAATAAAACCTTTCATCATTAGATGCACAAATCTCACACATTAGATATAGTTATAGATACAGTATAGGTTTTAACATATTTATAAGGCCTGGTGTTGGGGTTCGGCTCTGTCCCACCTCGTCACTCCTTGAACACCCTCCTTCCAAACGGCAACGTGCGCTCCACGACGGGCAAGATGGGGGCCAAAGACCACCTCCAGCCTGCGGAGGGCGCTGTGCTGATTGCCACGGGAGACGGTTGCTTGACTGCGCACCATCATCAACCGTACAGTCACCTGATTGGCCCAAGTCAAACCCAGAGCTGGTGCCACGCTGGTTGACAGAGGTCTGAGGAGAGAGAAAAAAGCCCAACATGGATAAAGAATCCCACCTTTAGATTTTTGTTCCTCTAAAATGTTGTTGGAGAAACATGAACGCGCTTCACTTTCAGGCACATGGACTTCTCACACTTTGGATTTGTCCAGTCTTCAGCTCAAACGCTGATGAAGAGTGGAGTGGTGGCTTTGGTCACCTGAGAATGGTTGTGGGATATAAACCCTGCATCTGTTTTTTGGTGTTTCATCAAGTCCATTTGCCTTCAGGAGTAACAGCTTCAGCATCAACCCGTTCTTACCCCAGGGGGTTGTCCGAGTCACCGAACACATCTGCCACCTGAGACACAGAAGTAAATAATCACATTTTTATAACATCCTGAAACAAGAGGGAAAACTGACATTAAAGCTGGTAACTGTGACAACAGAACAGTAACCTTGGCAACAGATGGGGAACAATAGCAACAGAGCAGTATCAATGCCAAACGTCAAAACTGGGGATCTTTTTAGCTTTGATGTTTGTCAGACCTTTATATCTGATATTTATAGGTAGGTTCTCCTACTTTCACACTGCCAGAGTAGGATCACCTGGTTGATGCACAGGACAGGTGTGGCAAAGTCCCAGCTCAGGCGGTGCAGTGTGGAGGACACACTGAGCATCTGTCTGGTCCTCTCCTGCCACTCAGCAGCCTGGAACTCGCCCCTGAACACAGCTGCCACCGAATCCAGCACCAGCAGGCGGACCAGCCCCCGGGCCAACAGGAGGGGGACACGGCGAGAGAGACACCGCTGGAGGGAGTCCTGCAGGTAAAAGTCTCAGCAGGCGTCTTGACTCCTTTCAACCAGTCACTGATGAGCCAACTACACTCACCAGGTCGGCAGCGTGCTCAACATACACACGGTCACTGAACTTGAGTGTGCTGATGAGAGACGGAGGCACGTCAGGGCGCAGAGCGTGCTGGTCTGAGATCAGCTGCTGCAGACGTCTGATAGGGAAGCAGTTCTCCGTGCATATATACACCGCTCCTGCCAAGTGATGGAAATCTAAAGTTTTAGGTATTCAAGTCCAACCGTGTTACTTCCCAACGTAAGTTACAAATGTTTGCTCAGGGTTTTTACTTTCTACAGTTACAGAGAGTGTTACCTGAGTCCAGTCCTCCGTACTGTGTGGGGTACTGCACACACAGACAGAGCTGCAGGGCTAGCTGCGTCTTCCCCGCGCTACTCTGCCCCGACAGCTCAGTGATGCCCCCTGCAGGGAGACCCCCTCTCAGCAGCTCATCCAGCACCGCACAGCCAACACTGAGCCTGAGGCCTGACTCCAGTCGGGGACACTCTCCAAGATGGAGCACGACGGCTGAACGCACACACGTACAACAATAGAAACACAAGCTGCAATGTCAAAGGCTGCAACATTTGGCACAAGGCATCATGGGAGATCAGACCTGGAACTGGAGGGTGTGCTCTGCAGGCAGCAGCTGCTGTGGCAAGGAGCTGTTGGACATCTGACGGTGAGAGACCGGTGAGCGATTGCAGCTCCAGAGCAGAAGCACAGAGGAGATCTCTGACGGACTTTAGCCTGGCTGAAAGTTCAAAAGGGCAGCAATTATCGTTAAGTGAAATTAACAGAACCTGAGGAGAGTAGCAGACTTTCACCACATTCATCACAAAACACCCTTTCAACTTTGCAAACAGAATGTTTTAATGTTAAAGAACCGAAAATATAACGCAAAGAAGATTTTAACACATTTTTTTTTACATTTTACACAAATGCAATTAAACACTGTAGCTTCAATTATTGAATGCTTCATTCTTGGTTCATTTATTTTAGAGAATGTTTCATTCTCTAAAACATTTTTCATAAGAATTAAAACCTAAATATGATGAAGCTATGCTGTTTTGTTCTTCTGATAAACTTTGGTAAGATAACCCTAAAGTATGTTTTGTGGGTTTAAACCTAAACCGAAGTTTGAGCGGCTCTGTTCACCTCTTCTCACGCCTGCAGCGATTCTCGGGTTCAGGTCCAGGTCGAGAGGGTCCATCTCCAGGCTGAGATCATACAAAAAATATCCACTTTACCAACATACGTAAACTTTACTCTTAATCATTTCCGATATATCGGAATAAAAAAGCTCGCGCGTCTGCCTGACATCATCAACATGCGCAATCGGTTTGAACCATTCACTTGACTGGGGGGAGGTGTTGTTATGAAATGTAACAAGCACCTTTTTAACTTGTAATCTGTATTTAGTCTAAAGATCTAAAAATCCTAACCCTAATGTAAAACGTTTTTACTTAAATCTATAGTAATAAATTAACTAAGATTTAACTTCCAATAACAACCCCTATCTATTCAAAATAGTCCCGCCCGCGCAGCTCAATGACATCACTACCGAGAACGGCAGGAAGAAAACAACCAAAACTCTTTTTAATGATTGTTCACATCACCGTTTAACTGCACAAAGCTCAACTGAGGAAGAAAAAGGTGTCCGCGGGTTGGAGCAACGACCAATAAAATGTATTTCGAAAAAGGAAGGCAGAAAAGATCATCGCGCAGCTAACCGCCAAACCGGATCCTCTGATAACCTCTCCTACACTTGTAAGTATCAGCTTTGGATGGTTTTACTATCCGAGCTTTGCAAGGTTATCTTACACGACAAAGGGTCAGAAACACTCGCCAACGGCCGAAAACGCGAATAGCCCAGAGATTGTTTAAATTGCCAGAAAGATTCCCGGTTTTCTACCAAAATGAAGTCCGTGCTAAAGCCGTTTGTTCCCACCTGGTACCTCCAAAGAACCAGCTTGCTTTTCTATAGGCCAAGAGCTGGACCAGGCCTGGAACCTCTTTGGTGGAAAAGGGGAAAACAGAAGAAAGTGTCAGGCTCTGTGACCAAGTGATGAACCTCCTCTCTAACCTCCAGGCTGCGTTGACCTCTGACCTCCATCATGAGCTCACGGGTGTGCGGGACCTGCGGAGGCTCGGACATTGATGTGGATCAGGCACGAGGAAGCGCTGTGTGCACGGACTGCGGCTCGGTTTTGGAAGATAACATCATTGTGTCCGAGGTCCAGTTTGTGGAGGGCAGTGGAGGCGTTTCATCTGCTGTGGGACAGTTCGTCTCTGCTGATGGTGAGAATGTCTGATATTTACTCAAATCTGCTCTTTGACAGCCATACGAGACAAATGCTTTCCCCATCTTCTCTATTCGCCAACGCGGTTGTTTCATGAACAAACAACATCTGCAAAGATCACTCGCAGGTCGTCTCTCCAGGTCACATCTGACATGACTGTTTACAAGAGCCTAATCTGATCATTTGGATTTTTGGAGCCATGTTTGCAGACATTTCTGATGTGCCTTAACTGGCCCTTCTGTTCCAATTAAATGCACTTGTGTATAGAAATCTAATCAAGACTCAACCTTCTAAAAGTACTGAGTGTACCATTCTTCTAGGAACCTCAGACTCCATCTCAATGTTTTCAACCTGAAGCTTTATTGATGCAGATTCTAGACATTCAAGTGTCACATCTTCATCAGCCGAGTCGCCCTCCTGAGCAAACAAAGGTCACATCTGACTGAGACACGCAGCAGATCAGTCTGACATGAAACTTTTCTAACTGGTGGAGAAAGCGTAGCTTGAATTTGTCTTCTTTAATTATAATGATTTGAATTCTTTAGATCAGTCAACAGAAACTTAAGTTCAGAGGTGCCTGGTGATGTTAATCTCTGTTGGTGAAGTATTGAGCAGCAGCTGTGATTAAACTGCTGCATTACAGGGCTGTGAGGAGCCGACTGTGCTGCTGTTAGCTCAGGTTTTCTTAGCCATTTGAACCCAGTGGTTCCAGTGGAGGGGTGCACAGTTGTGACTAGGTACCTCTGATGATTCCTCGGTGAACACTGGCTCCAGATCGAGGACTGCAGCCTGACAGGGTGGAACCTCCAACGGCTGAGCCAGCAGAACCATGAAGGTCTCGGGGGAAGCCAGGACGTGAAGTGGGACTGGCGGTCTGTGTTCTGAAGGTTGTGGGTCTCGCTCCATCATGTGACGTTGCTTTTGGAGAAATGAACAGAAAGATGTTTAGTGTGGACAGAACTTCAGTTACAAGCTTCCACATAGAACTCGATGCAGTAGACCCTCATGGAGAGCCAGGGGTCCAGTTTTAAAAATATGACAACTTAGCAAGAATTGTGGCGTTGGCTTTTGAATGAGGCCGTCCCAATCTTACCTGCTGCCTGGACAGAATTTATCAGAGCAAAAGCAGATCCTAGGGATCCACCTTGTCCTGTCCCAGCCACTCGATGGTTGGTAGGGGAGTGGCCTGTCTTGGGAGGAGGGGTTTGCTGGTTTGGGGACAGGTGGGTTGAGGAAGGGCCTTGGTCAGCTCTGTGTTCTTGGCTGCTTGGAACTCTGGGTCCTGATTTGAGGGGCCGAACAGAGGGTTTCTGTCTGAGAGGATTAGCAGAGAAGAATCTGCTGGGTGGTTTGACCCTGACAGTGTGCACCTTTGAACTAATCGCGTCAGCGTTTCTCTGTTCAGTGGACTCTGATCTTTCTAGGTTGTCTTCACTTTGACTCCTTGCAGGAGACCCCTGCTGGGGGCTGACAGGCCTCAGTGGGTCCATTTCACTTTGTAACGTTGCAAATTTAATCTGAGCAAAAGGGAAGTCCTCGTGTTTGCTGGACTGACCTGGACCATGATGAGGTTGTGATGGGAACAGAGGCGGCTCATACCCAGGCAGAACACCACGAGTCCCATCACCATTCGTGTGGCTCCCATCCTCAGGGGACCCAAAGAGACTTAACTCCCAATCAAGTCTTTTCTGCAGGTTTTGAGTTTTCACGCCAACGTCACATTTCCGTGCCTGTGTGCCCTGATGTGGTTTGTGGCCTGGACTAACAGAAGGATGGTTACTGGGGCCGGAGTGCCACACGTTTGTAACCAGTCCATTTGTTGACATCTTAGACTGGCCCGAGTCAGATTCCAGTTGCCCAATACCTGGATGTCGAGGAACCTTTGAACCTGAATTTAGGGCTGGGGTGGCATCAGTTAGGTCTAGATTCTCACCACGAAACACAATGTTCAAGCTCTGTGTGCTGAGGTTCGACAGCTGGAGGCTGATGTCCACCAGCTGGTCGTACCCAGGAGGAACACTATGGGAATAGTCACTGCTAGAAAGGCTAGCGACACGTCGGTCCTGGTTCTGGAAGGAGTAAAGTCCAGGATGAAGGGAAGCCTCTGATGCAGCTTGGTGGGTTTCAGCTACAGAAGCTTGAAGACGGGAGGGATAGTTTGGGGAAGACATCTCTTGTCTGTGCAAATCTCCAAGATAACTGACCCCAGCGGCTGGTGTTTGATGGACTCTGTGGGTTAGGTCTACGCCAGTATTTCCTGCCACACACGGTGCAGAGGCAGGTCCACCACCTGGATCTGCAGAAGAAAGTTTTTTTTTTTTTTTTTTTAAATCCTCTCATTTGAATGAAAGTAAATTTGAATTGATGAGTGTAACCTTTGAGACTCTTGAAGATGTCAACTGAACCAAATCCAGGAGCCTCCGACCTGAAAGTTCTGTCCACAGACAGCCTGTTGACTCCACTCAGCGGATAGAAGCACCTCACCGTCAGCCTGTTAAGACACAGTTCATCAGTCCTTCTGAGGTCCCAGCAGCACCACCAGAAGGACCTACCAGCTGCGTGTTCCACCAACCAGACTGAGCTGGTTTGTGGACCAGACCGCAGGCAATGATTCAGCTCTGCATTGAATACTCTACTTTTACTACTTCCTCCAGAGGTCAGACCTGTTGGAACAGTAGTCTGATGGGTTAGCCCTGTCCCTTAGCCACGTCTTTCTAATAAGAGAAAGACGAAGTTCTGGAATTGAACGTGATTGACGACCATCTGGCAGCTAATCAATAGAGTCAGAGCAGGAGAAAAGAAGGAACTCATTAGGTTGAGCCAAAATGGTCCCAGCTCTTTGGACAGATAAAACAACCAAAACAGATCAGAATGGCAGAGGAAGGAAGGAGGGGGAGAGCTGATCATTGCCACGGTCACTCTGTTCCAGGTGTCTGTACTAAAAGCCTTTCAAAAGGAAACAGAAAACCAAAAACCTTCTCTTACTTGAAGTTAGAGTCTCTAGAAATAAAGTTGGGTCCGTCTGGAATCAGCTGTCTGTTATGGAGAATCTCATTCTCATAAACCATGTAGGAGTCGCCGACCTGCAAAAGATTCTTTGTTACAAAACTCAACTTCAGAGTCTGCTGTGTGGTTCTGCAGTGACTAAAGGTTCTGGTCTGAGTGCACCAAGGGCCCAGTGGTTGCAAGACTGTCAGACGCTACCAGGTCAGACGTCACTAAAACAAAGAAACTGAAGATGTGAGCGCTTCTACATGGTCATTTCATATGGCCCATATGAAAACCTACAGAATGTTGTAAATGAATGTCTCTTTTGTACCATGTTTCTGGTCCCACAAGAGTCCACCTTGAACTCAAACACAACTCTAGATCCCTCAGTCTGCCTGGGGCCACAGGCAGGGTCCAAAAGGCTGGTTCTGTCCGGTTGTACTGAAGGCCAGGTGGAGGACAGAGTTGTGACTACTGTCATAGTTCCATCTGGGGAACAGACTGAAAGCAAAGGGTCAACACCAGCCGGTTCTGACCGGAGAGGGAAGGAAACCCCAGAGGTGAACAGAATTACCCATCATGTCCTGGGTTTTGAAGAGGCAGCGTTTGGATGTGGATGCTTGGACCTCCAGACTTTTAAAATCCCTCAGAAGGAGTTGAAATGTTCCATAAAAGTTTGACAGGTTGATATCCTGGAAGACATGACTGACATCTGGCCCATGAACTCTGTCTGTATGCTCGAGTCGTGAGGGCAGCTTTCTTCATAAAGATCAACCACGGTCGACCAAAGTGTCTTACTTCATATGTGTATCCGATGGAGAACAGGGGGATCTCCAGAACAGTCTTCTGGTTTTGGACAGAGAGGAGGTACCCTCTTTGGAGAGCCAGCTCACTGGTGAGGGGCTCCTGGTCCACACCCACCTCCCACAGACTCCGAGTCTGAGAAGATCCCACCACGCTGAAAACAATTCCTCTGTCCAGACACTGAGCTGTGATCTCTGGAGGAACTTTAGACAGCTCTGCATTTGAATCAGCATCGCCTGGCTGGCTCTAAACAGCATTTCCCTGCAAACCCCTACTCACAGGCATTGAGGACTCGCGCTGTGATGGTGCTTTGGTGGTAGTAGGACTCTCTCAGAGGCATGATGCTTAAGGTGAAGTTGATGTCAATGGCGTACTGCACCACACCTTCACCCAGGTACTGTCAACAGAAGTATCACATTAAAATCATTTGCTCATTGTGAGTGATGTTTTAAACTGTTCATTTACAGGAATAAAAAATACTCTTATGATTTTTTTCAGCATTAAAACACTTAAATCGGTTGCTACGACTTCAGGTCGCATATTGTGTAAAATACAGTCCTTTAATGTAAATCAAGACATTCTCTTAAAAAAGAACCCATTTAGCATCAGCTATCCTAACCAAGCATGGACTTCAAGTTCAGAGAAGCTGAAGAATGACAGAGGTCACAAGTGAATCAGAACCTCAGGAGACGATTCTTTATAGCTCTCACCGTCTGTTGGACAATGGGGTCTTCAAATGGCAGCCGAAGCTCATACCCTCGGCTACCGTTGCTGTGGACAAGAGGACTTATGCTGTAGCTCTGTTTTTCAGCCATCTTTAGCTGCTGCCCGTTGATCCAGACGTCCTCCAGGATGACATCAGCTGGAATGTTTCCCAGGTAGACGCTAAAAACCTGGTCCTCAATGACAGTCTCTGAAGAAACAAACAGAACCCAGACAAGGACTCGGCTCCTTTTACGCCTCAGGATGTCACCAGCTCAGAGTGGCGCCTGAAAGCAGACACCTTTCTACAAATTCCTTCAGCTGGTTTTGTCTGAACCCTTCTCAGACTGAACATCGGACTCACGGTCAGCAGTGAAGGGTGCACGGCAGAGCAGGGGCGTGGCCAGCTTTCTCAGCAGGCGGTGTCTCGTGTCAATGGTGCTGCCATCTTCGTACATCATGGAGAAGACGTGTTCGTACGTTAGGAAGATCACATATGTCTCCTTGTAGGAGTTGTTTACCACCAGACTCTGCAGGGTAAAACCCACCATCACATCTATATGTTAAACATCTGTCTGTGCAGTTTGCTACCAGACGCAGACCTTTCTGGAACCACCCTCTGCTCCAAAAGGAACCCCTATCTGGACCTTCTGTCCATGTTGAACCACACTGAGGCCTCTGGCTGCAGCCATGGAGTCGTCAAGCAGTACCCCCTCCACCCCCAGCCTGATGCTCCTGCTTTGAAACCTCACGTCCTCCCCAACCAGGGGGCCGATGACCTGAGGAACCTCCCAAAGCAGCCAGCTGCCCTTGAAAGCGCCTGAATCTGGAGGACAGTTAAACAGCCCATTAGCAGCGTTAGCACAAACCACATCAGAAGCGCCTCAAGTTTGATGACATACCGACTGTGCACGCCATAGACATGTCAATCATGAGTACCATCAGCTTCTGCCTGAAGAACAGAGAAACCCGGATGACCTCCACAGGGACATCTTCTACCTGATGGTGAAGGGAAGTGGTTAGACTAGTCACAGATTTGGTGTCCAACGCATGTCCACGCACCATTTTGACCTCCGCCTGCGGCTGCTTGTACTGAGCTCGGAGAACCACCCTCTGGGCCGAGGCTGTCAGGCTGTAACCCAGGCTCATGGCTTCACTGACAGGCAGCGAGGAAGCCTGTCCGTCTCCATGCAGGAACATCAGCTGCCACACAGAGCTGGCCAACCGCTGAGCCTGAAGGACATGCTACAGCTGGAGTAAAGGTCAGGAAGCACCAGCATTGGTCCACACTTCAAAGGTTCCTCTACTGAAAGCTTCTGACTTCCAGCCAAGTCTCCAGTTGTTCCCTACTGGTTCTAAATGAACGACACCACAGGCTGGAATCCAGACCGGACAGCTGAGCTCCTCTGGACCTGTGTTCTAACATTACCTCAGCAAGTGCCGCCTGCCAGCTTTGTCCTCCGTGTCCACCTTCACATGTGGACTGTCGGTTAACGTTGACCTGAAGATCACCAGGAAGTTAGCCACCGAGCAAGATCAGCTCAGTTAGTCTGTGCCAAGAAACCTGCTCCAACCTCCATGTAGTCCTCCTCACAGATAATCTCTCGGTCTAATAAGGTAGACCCAGAACAGACTGCAGACACGGGCCGGTTGGTCCACTGGCCTTGGGCAGTGCTCACCATCACATTAAACCTGAAGGTGAACACCTCATCGTTCTAGAGGACAAGACAGCAGTTCCTCTGTCATCCAACCAACATTAGCCACGTGTATGGTGGCACTACCTGATTCTGAGTGAAGCAGGAGTAGTAGGAAGCTCTGAGGGTAGTGAAACCATCCTCGTTAGGGCTGCTGATGGTGTATCCACACCGTGAGGCCAGCTGCTCGCTGATGGAGTGGGTGCCATGGTCATCTACATGGGGAAAGGGTGAGGTGGGGGAAAAAGCCCAGGTGTGTGTCACAAACGTCTTACCCACCTATAGCCTCGAAGCGAGGGGTCTGTCCTGAGGCTACGTGGATCCACAGGAAATGGTCTCGACACTGTGACTGGACAGCCGTCTCTGACAAACCTGGAACAGGCACCAGAGGTTACCAAAGTGCTTCACCTACTGGACACGAGTCATTTCAGCTGTGGCAGTCCTCCCCCTAACTGGCCCTCCTCCAGCAGTTAGTCCCTGTCCAGCAGAGCCAAGAATGTTCTCTGCTCAGACCATCACCCATGGCTACATTCAGAAGAGTAGGAGCCCAAAGTTTCACCAGGGAACGCATGAAAACAGCTAACCTTCAGCTGGGAGCTCTCGGAACTGTGACCAGTAGACCAAGATGAGTCTGCACAACAAAGAAAAGGTTAGCTGAACCTCCTCAGGTGTGGAGAAGCGATGAGCAGCTGTAGTTTTACTCAGTCAGGGGAGGGTTGGCGCAGACCGGCTGAGTTAAGGCGACTCACCTGATCATCAGAGCAGCTGTCTTCATGGTGGCGCTGCACAAGTGGCCTCTCCACTGCAGCCAGGTGAGCTGATCACCTGCTTGTTGTAGTCAGGGAGATGGTCCAGCTGTTGCTGATTGAGGGTGATTACACTGCCATGTCCCAGCAGTAATCGCTGGACTTCTACCCTTCAGTTTTACCACCCAGCATAAACAGGCTTGATTCTACCTGTACGAATGTGAAATCTGTGAAAACCTTTTGTTTTTCTGCCGTCTGTGACATGTTCCATCTCACTGCAGTGGCCTTGTCTGACCACAGCGCCCCCTGTGGGTCGGGTGGATGGTGCCGTGTGTTGTGGGCAGCTTCAGCGTTTCTGTAGTGCTCACCTTTACCTTTGATGTGTCAGGTCCGGTCAAAGCGCCACTGCTTGGTTCTGGCTTTCACACCAGTGTTGGGAAGGAGAGCCGAGCCCAGACTCTGCAGGGAGGTGAGTGTCTTTATCGACTACTGAAGCCCTCATTGGTGCCGTGAACTGGTTGACGGTTCACGGCCACCTGGGTTTGTTTAGGAAAGCGTCAGATTCAACATCTGGGCAGCCAGCTGCAGCTGAACCAACACTGTCTGGACACGGCCTTCAACTTCTTCAAGATGGTGGTCAGTAAACACCTGACACGAGGACGCAAGACGGAGCACGTCATCGCGGCGTGCCTCTACCTGGTGTGTCGCACTGAGGGGACGCCTCGTATCCTTGTCTGCCTGTGAGTGTGTGCTGTGTGAGCTGGACGTGTTCTCCTCAGCTGTGTGTCAGACATGCTGTTGGACCTGAGCGACCTGCTGCAGGTAAGCCTGGCCTAAGCGCTGAGGAAGTGACTCACGCTGTCAGGAAGCTGTGCTCACCCACTTTTCTCTGCTCAGGTGAACGTTTACATCCTTGGAAAAACCTTCCTGCTGTTGGCTCGAGAGCTCTGCATTAACGCGCCGGCCATCGGTGAGGTGATCACTTTCTTAGCTTCCTTTCACCAGCAAGGTCGCCGAGGTTTTCATCTTCCAGCAGCTCAACTTGGACTTTTAATGACATTCAGGACAGTTGCACAATTAACACATTCAACAATTTCAGCTTCACCTTGGGTTTTAATCTACATTTACAAGCACACGTAAACCAGCCAGCTGTTGGATGCAGACCACATGACTGTTCCGGGATCACCCAGGTCAGATCAGCAGTAGAACACCAGTTCAGGGATCTGCCCTCCTTGTACCCCCGTTCCATTGGTGCTGTCAGCAGAACACTGGAACTGGAAGGTCACCTTCCCACACTGCACCTCGGTCATCCCCTCCTGACCAAAGTAGCTCAGCTCGCTCCCATCCAGGATGGCGCTGACTGTGTAGAAGGTGTCCTGCTCCACCTGAACGGGGTGTTCGAACCACACCGGGAAAGTGCAGCTGGATCCGTCAGACAGGAACTTGGTGAGGTTCTGGGCCAGAACGGTTCCCTGCCTCTTCAGTTCAATCTTGACGCTGTACTCGGCCTTCCCGCAGCTGGAGCCGTACAGGCCCAGCCCGGCGATGAAGATGCGTCTGTCCACAGCAAACTGGATGCTGTCACAGCGCCCCCTGTAGCGCCACTGGTTGCTGCGGTAGGCGGACGACTGGAAGCGGTGGCATCTGTGTGTGGACAGGCCAACTCGCTTGGCCAGACAGAACTCCAGCCTGGGTTTGTTGGAGGCCGTGAACCACAGGAAGATGTCCCGCGTCTCCTTCAGGGTCAGGACGTCCGACTGCGCTGCACCATCTGCAAACTCCTGCAGCGTCATGGAGGGGATGCGGACCAGATACAGCGCCTTGCCCAGAACCGCACGCTGGTTCCTGGGTGTACTGACCAGACCCTGGCGCCGACATTCAGCCGTGGCCCAGCGCAGCACCGCCTGGAAGACCTGGGCCTCACGAATGTTCAGGGATTCTCTCTGCAAGATGATCTCCAGGGTGTGCAGGTCAATTTCACAGAACCCGTCGGATCGCAGAGCGAGTTCGGCCTGCGTGTCGATGACCTCCCAGCAGCGCTGCGTCAGGTCTGGCTCCTCGAACAGACGGCTCTGAGACAGCAGCACGCACGCGTTCTTAGCTTCAAGGCTCGTTTCCAGGAAACTGACGCAGGCCTTGGCCAGAGCAGGGACTATGTACTTCTTGGCGGCGTAGAGCGTGGCGAGGACGGTGTCGGCGTCCAACTCGATCTCGTCACTGTACATGTACCTGACGCAGAGATCACCGCCATCAGAGCCTGCCGGAGCCACTGTGGCAGCAACATGGCCAAACCTCGCACACACTGAAACACACACATGTGAGGACCTAACTAAAGACAGACGGGCCTCCAGACTCACTTCAGTAAGATGAGGAAAGCAGCTGGTTGGACATCGGGGATGTGGATCTCCGACTCCCCCTCAGCCAGGTCTCCATAGAACATGGCTCCAAATACAGAGCTCCCCACCGCCAGGACGTACTGCAACAGAGCAGAACTCATTAGAACTGGGCCTGAAAGAGTGCACACGCAGCTGTGTCACAGAACCTTTGGCAGAACATGGACGTTCAAGCAACAGCCAAAGAATCCAGGTGTGAAGAGAGTGTGTGGGCCCAAACAGGACACCTTGGGTTCCGTTTGGGCCCAGGTTCTTGTACCTTATGAGCAGGAACTCTCTGAGTTTCTCCTGGAGGTCCGACGATGAAGTGAACATCAGACATCTGCTCATTGTTGAACATGAGAGCGTTTCTGACCAAAAACAAACACGAGTTTCACACCAGCTCACTCAGAAGCCTCGGGCGGAGCGGCAGGAGGCGTTTGCTGCTGCTCACCTCTCCCTCAGCGTGGGCTGCACTTCCTTCCAGCCATCTCTCTCCTCTCTCTCGCCGTTGCCAAACTCCTGCTGAGCGCCATCCACGTCCCTGCTGTCACAGTGGTCCGGGTTTCCTGCTGGCGGCTGGAGCTCGTTCAGCTGGATGAAACCTTTCTTCACCTCCACCTCGCCACTGTGAGGGAGGCTGGTGGAGAAAAGCTCGGCCGCCATGGTCTCTTGGTGCTGTCTTCTGCTTGCTAAGCTGTTGTGACCTCAGAGCATGACGGCTGTTCCCTGGCTCTGGGTGCAGATTAACGCTCCATCACACCACCAGACGCAGCCCTGTCTCATGGAAGGACCCCGGTCCTGTTCCAAACTTGTTAGAGAGTCAAAGATTTTCCGCTGGACTGCAGCCAAACCGGTTCTCCTTCCAGAGTCTGCAGCAAACACACATTTAAATGCATTAAATACCTTCAGGGCTGTGGTTTGGAGATCAGGAGGGACCAGTATTTTCAGAGAACTTGTCCCCATCTGACTGTTGCCATTAGAAGCAGTCCAGGTCTGGTTCCGAACCGCTTCTCTTTAACGTCTGTGCGGGCTCACGTTTTTGTGCTCGTGGTGAAGTTAGCCGTTAACAGTAAAGAAGCTAACCGCTAATGCGACCTAAACACACCCGTCCGCCCGGTTCCGTGTTCAAACCAAAACACGAGTCCGTTCAGCGGTCTCCAGTACAAGAGCGCAACCAGGAAGGGATTAGTTAGATGGATCCTGGGCCGGGCGGATCACCGTCGGCCTCCGACGTGTCGCTGTTGTTTGTTATTAGCATCTCTGCGGTACCAGCAAACAGCGCAGCCGCGACAACACACCCAAAGAACCGGACCGTTCCGAACCCAAGCCACGAACTAAACTGCGTTTACCTGTCAGACTGTCGGGGGCTGCCTTTTTTGTGCTCGGCGACAAACACGCAGACAGCAGCTTCTGTCCGAGTCTCCGGGCGCCATTTTACTGCTGCCACGGCCGCCTTACCCCTCTGCGCCACAGGGGGCGCCAGCGCCGCACACCCGTTAGAGTTAGACTGACCGCTGATCCCGTTAAAGGCCAGAAAACCGGCGTGGGTAACACCGTTTATATTACACAGAGCAGGCTGACGGGACACATGGTGTATTAAATGTTGGGCCGCAGCTCCAGCTGTCCTGCAGAAGAGCTTACACAAAAGGGCTGAACGTGTGTCTATTCCCTCACTCCTCTTCCTCAGATCCTTGCCTCTACATCCCTCGCTTTGCTCATATGTTGGAGTTTGGAGTGAAGACTCACGAGGTTTCCATGACGGCTCTGCGTCTTGTCCAAAGAATGAAGAGAGACTGGATGCACACAGGACGTCGACCCTCTGGACTCTGTGGAGCAGGTACCGGATGACTCCAGGGGAATGTCAGAGCGTTCTGCTGCTCCTTCTGAAGCTTCTCTTCTTTCTACTCAGCTCTCTTGGTAGCTGCACGCATGCATAAGTTTCGCCGTACGGTGAAGGACGTGATCAGTGTGGTGAAGGTGTGCCAGACCACTCTGAGGAAGAGGTAACAGTGAGAGAATCACCTGTAGATGTTCACATCCATCAACGTGAGCCTAGCTGATCCCAAAGAAGCGCAGATGACAGGAGATCACAGCATCCCTCCCCTCAGGTTAACAGAGTTTGAAGACACACCCACCAGCCAGCTGACCATTGACGAGTTCATGAGGGTTGACCTGGAGCAGGAGTGTGACCCCCCCTCCTTCACCGCTGGACAGCACAAGACCAAGATGCAGCAGGTAGGTGTCTGAGCCATGAGAGCCATCAGCAAGACCCGGGTTCAGCATCTCCGTTCTTCTGCAGCTGGAGCAGGAGCTGACCAGGAAGCTGGATGATGTGGAAGGTCAGTTGGAGGGTCGGCCATCGGACGAGGAGCGTCCGACGTTATCATTTCTAACAATAGCACCATCTCCTGCCAGGAGAGATCAGCTGCTACAAAAATGAGATCGAGACCGAGCTGGAGAAAAGCCGACCCAAACTGAGAGGCATCTACGCGGCCTGCACCCAGGAGACCGGTCCGATTCTTTGTCACCAAGTCCAATATCCCCAGACAGAGGAACTTTTACTGACCCCATCACTGGTTACTCTTCCAGACCCTGCCAATGCTGAGGTCCTGTCCGTAAACCCTGACCCGGCGGAGCCAGAAGATGAAGTTCAAGCTGCTGCCCAAAGACTGACTCAGGACTTCCTGTGTCATGTCATCCAAGAGGAGGAGGGCTGGGCCAGGAAGGCAGAAGATGGTGAGCCTAGGGACCACCCGGTGAAGGACAGGGTGGAGTGTCTGCACAAGGCCCCCCCTCTGGGAGCCATCCTGGGGAACCTGCCCAGTGCTGCCGGCCTGGACCTCCAGCAGCACCTGGAGTCAGCTGCAGAGCCGGAGGGTGAGACCAGAAGCACTAGCACCACAGAACAAGTCTGAGGGTGGAGTTTTTCTCACCGTCTTGTGTTGTTTTCCAGCCGAGCAGGTCGAGGGGGGGGAGTTGGACCTGGACGGCATCGATGATCAGGAGATTGAGAAGGTCCCTGGACTCTGGAGTTCTCCGTTGACCTGCCTTTGTGGTGGGAGGCTGCATCATCTCCTTGACTCTGAACGTCTCCTCCTACAGTATATCCTGAACGACAAGGAGGTGGAGGTGAAGACAGAGCTGTGGATGAAGCAGAACGCCGAGTACCTCAAGGAGCAGAAAGGTCAGAAGGTTCCTGTTGACCATTTCACTTCATCTTCTGCATGAACACACACACACACACACACACACACCTGGTGGATTGTGGACAAGAACCTGTGTTGACTTTGGTGTTGTTGGCTGTTTCCAGAGAAGGAAGCCAGGATTCAGAAGGAGAAGGAACAGGGAACTTACAAAGAGAAGGTGAGTGACCAGCAGACGGCAGATCTCTGGACCCAGGACCAACTCTGTCTGCTCAGGCCAAGAAACCCAAGAAGAAGAGGGAGCAGAAGGAGGCATCGACGGCAGGTGAGGCCATCGAGATGATGCTGGAGAGGAAGAAGATCTCTAGTAAGATCAACTACGACGTCCTGAGACACCTGAACAGCAGGGGGACGGGAGGTGGGCGGGGCAGCAGCCCTAGCGGAGCTCCTTCTGACCCCGCTGCCGCAGCGGGACGCAAACGACTTCATGGTCGACGTAAGAGGAGCTCAGGAGCCGGCGGGGAGCTTTCCACCAGGACTGACGTGATCGGGAAGAGGTGATCCGTCTGCTACTGTGTGTGTGGGTGTGTGTGTGTGTGTGTGGTGAGCCAGTGGAGCTTCAGGATCAGCTGTGCTCACATGTTCAGTCTCCATCCTGCATCAGAGTTCGCCTCCTCATAACATCCAAGAAGAAGAAGAAGAGCTCCGCCCAGGTGAGCGCAACACCTGTCTCCAGCCGTTTCACCTGATCAGACGCTTCAGACGCTCGTTCCCTTTGTTTGCAGGCCGACGAACCTGTCGCCGTGACACCAGATACTGCTGCCACAGCCGATCCTGAGCCGGCTGCTTTCTCACCCAGCCCTGTGCTGGAGGAGGAGGAGGAAGAGGAGGTAGAGGAGGAGTGTGTCAGTGCCCTGCAGCTGGTTGGAGGTCAGTTTTCCTCTGAGGGCAGACTACAGGTGCGTCCAGGTAGGAGCCGCGCCACTTATTGCTGTAAAAACTGTTCCAGATTATGGCTGTGAGGAGGAGGAAGCCTTCTAGTGTCTGACCTTTGACCTCTCCATCAGATGACTGAACCAAAGTCACGATCCTTCACTGCAGTCTGGTAGCTGTCGACCCACCCAACCCACTGTTCATATTGTAAATACAAGTGTGTGTGTGTGTGTGTGTGTAGGGGTTTGTTTTTGTGTATTTGTGTTCATTGTGAAACAAAGACATTCCTGAAACAAAAAGCCAAAGTGAAGCAGCTGACTGGGCTAGCTGTGACCGGTCTCCTCCTCAGCTCAGCTCACGCTTCTGTTAGCGCCGGTTAAAAACAGCTTCTCCAACCAAACTTGTCCAGCAGACCTCAGCTGAGCTTGTCTCTTCTGACTGGGGGTCCCCACCTCCAGCAGGGTGCCTGTCAAATGGTAACATGATGGACCGCTAAGCGCTAACGTGACCACAGGGATCAAAGCCGACCTCAGCTGCTGGAGGTGATGCAGCGCATTGGAAGAACCCGTCAGTACCCGAACGTGTTTCTGATTGCGTGGAAGTAGGTGCGGATCCAGCCCTCCCTGGTGCAGTCCTGCTCTCCTTCAGGAACTCCTCGGCACTCCATCCTCAGCTCCGTCTCATCTCCTCGCTGCTCCAGTTCCAGGGTGACGGCAGCGTGGTGCTCTGAGGACCAGGGCAACATCAGGCATCAGCACGTCTGAGCGCCGCAGCTCAGCAGGGTTCATGCTCACTCACCTCTGGGCCAAGTCCTGAACCGCCAGCTCATCTCAATCCTCCTATTTGGTACCTGTGAGGCGGAGAGAGCACCCGGTTACCATGGTAACACACTGAACGTTAAAGACAATGATAAAATAAAAGGTAAAATGATCTCCAAAAGACATGAACACCGATGACGCATTTCCTTTATATTGTTAAAAAACAACATCTTTTGAGAGGCTCCCAGTCTGGAGGCAAAAATGAGAGCATTTGCACCCGTCAGGGGCTGCCATCCTGGAGGAGGAGGGTCCTGCTCCTCCTCCTCACTAGGCTCCCCAGCTGTGTGAAGCATGTGCTGATGTTTCCCTCCAGCAGCTGGAACCGACCTCCAGGCCGGCCGTCCACCGCGGCTGCAGAGCGTGTGAAGGCCTGCACCAACTGCAGAGAGAGACCGTTACTCTGGTACCCGAGTACTCTGCCGCACCTACGACTACACCAGCACCAACTGATGTGGTCCCAACCGGCACAAAGACTCACACCCAGGTGGTCCATGTCGTTCTCATCTGAGAGGTTTGGTACTTCCAGAGTTCCGCTGAACTTCACTCCACTGTCAGACGCCCCTGAGCCCAGCGGAGAAGAGGAAGAGCTGATGAAGTTCAATGGGGGCGGGTCACCTCTAGCCACGCCCTCTGACAGTCTGACCCCTCGTGATGTCATCAGTGGTTTTCTTAGGTGAACCACACTGACATTGTTACTCACCTAGCCAGTTTGCTTTGATTTGCCAGTCATAGAAAAAGAAGAGTTTTCCTCTGTGGTTGTTAACCGAAGCCTCGCCTTCCAGTTTAGCTGCTGTCAGCTGACAGACGTCCTCTGGACCCTCCACCCGAACAGCCAGGAGCAACTGGCGGAGGTGCTCCGCCGACCAGGTGCTGACGTCACGCTCCGTCCTGGGGGTCACACACACAGCCCTCTGTCGTTACTGTTACATGAGCAGCTCAGCAAACTGCAAAGCAACCTTAGCCACGTCTGACAGGCCCCGCCCACCGCCGACCCACTCACCAGTTAAAAATAGCTCTTATACAGGTGTGGAGCCACACAAAGACCATCACAGAGGTCAATTAAGAGTGGTACTACGTGTGTGTGTGGTAGGTTCAAGAAGGGCCAGAGTGGCCTGCACCTGCTCAGGAGACTGAGGTCCTTCGGGTTGAGCAGGGCTCTCCTCAGGACCTTCTATGACGCTGTGGTAGCCTCAGCAGTGTTCCACACCATCGTGTGTTGGGGGAAGCAGCACCGACAGGAAGAGACTGAAGCAGCTGGTTCAGAGTGCTGCCTCTGTCCTGGGCTGCAGCCTGGACTCCATCCAGGAGGATGCTGGCCAGGCTGGCATCCACCAGGAGCAACACCTCCCACCCCCTACGCCAGACTGTGGAGGCCCTGGGGAGCTCCTTCAGCACCAGACTGAGGCCTCCTCAGTGCAGGAAGGAGCATTAGCGCAGGTCGTTCCTCCCCACAGCCATCAGACTGGTGAATGTAGCATCCTAGGCACCACACCAGGACTGCCCAACCACATGCTCTATAACTCATCTACAGTACCTGTATATCATCATATTCCACAATTAATGTACAGTATCTGTATATATGCTATTTATTTTCTATCCTATTTTATTATGTGTACATAGTGTTTTTTATTAATCTTATTCCTCTTTCTACTGTATTCTTCCTATTCTATCATTATTTTTTACTGCAAATTTTCTCTAATATTTATGCTACTGAAACAGTGCAATTTCCTCCTTGTGGGATAAACAGACATATATTCTATTCCATTCTTTTCATTGTTAACGCGTTAGTGACGCTCCTCAATACCGCCTCGTTCTTTTCACTACATTTCCCATCAGCCACCGGGCGACTGCCTGACTTCCGTCAGAAACAGGAGTAGCCGCAGCCGCTAAAGGTAAAACCCGCAGCTGATCGATTACCAGGCGTGTCTTTATAGCTTTGCTATCTGAAGTTGACATGTTTGAATATACGATGTTCATTCTTTTTTATCACAGCAAAGCATGGCGTTATTTGTCCTTTCAATGGCGGGCGGATCTGCTATTCTGTTAGCAAGCTGGTTAGCTTCCTGTTCTCAGTCAGAAAAAATGTGAATCTTTGATAAAATTCTTTGGAAATAAGCAGAAATAGCTTTGCTCGAAATGTTAATGTGACACTGCAAAAGGAGGGTGGATGTGTGATTGGGAGACTAATGATAAAAACTCTGATGTTTAGGATACAAATAAACTACAGCGTTAGAAGAAACTGGGTGATTTTACCTTGACGTCATAAAAAAAAGTTCTGTTGTTTTTAGATGATGAAGAGTAGACCCGATGATGAAGACTACTGGAATAACTCCAAGTTTAAGGCATTTACCTTTGATGATGAAGACGAGGTCAGCAGGGTAAGACCAGGTTTAGGTGTCGGTCTGATGGATTCTAGTGTAGCAGGAAAAAAAGAGTTAAATGAAGGCTCAAGACACCAGATTGTAATATTGGATGGCAGGAAGCAGACTTGTGTTCAGACGCGTCATGTTGTCAGTTTAAGGAGTCGAAGCGGGCCGTAAACAGCATCGGCCGTCTGGTGGAGGAAGAGGATGACGAGGATGTGGAGAAAGTCAGCTGGAGTGGGGAGCCCGTTGGCAGTGAGAGCCGTCCTCCTGACCCTCTGGAGAACCCCGCTCTGGGATTGGCTGCAAAGCCTCCCTCTCCACCTGTCTCCGCAGGTATCGCCTGGTCAGTCAGAGAGACAGAAGCGTCCAATCAGAGGACAGAGCGAGAGCCCGCCCCCCCCACAGGTGCTGCTGATACCCTGAGCATCAGCAGGAGCAGCTCTGGCTACTCGCTGAGCTCGCTCTTCAAAGGTGAGACATTCAGCTCACAAACGCGCCCGCCAGCTGGGATCAGGTCACATGACTGACCGCGGATCTGCTACTCTGCAGGAAGGGCTAAAGGAGGGAGCTCCCTGTCCTTCCCCGACTGTGAGTGCAAACCCCTGAATGAAGAGGTGAATGAATGAGTGAGGACGTTAAAATGGCTGCTGTGTTTGGGTTCCAACAGTGGACGACTCACCTTTTAGACTTTATGCTCCAGAGATCCGAAAACCCAAATCCGAGTACAAGGTAACAGCAGAGCCGTTAGCGAGCCTGCGCTAACGGCTGGCCGAGCTCACGTGATCACACTTGTGTTCCAGGACTTTGTGACTGATTGGTCTCCTGAGGAAAGCAGCAGAAGACTGCAGCAGGGACAGGTGAGGTTGCCACAGGTGCCGCTGGTGCAGCGGGTGTCGCGCTGACCTTCTCACCCCCCCAGGTTGTTCCTCTGGAGAAGTTTCGATCTCTGCGGGACAAACTGGCGCTCCTGGACTCCGCCATCAGCACCCACGACGGGAACGTCATCACAGCCGTAACCTCATTCAAGATGTGACAAACTAGCAACCTTCCTGAGACGGTCCCATCAACGTGCATCTTTCCCCACCAGGTTCTGATCCACCTGAAGAGAACGCTGAGTAGAGGTGAGCGTGGGCTCGGACCAGGGCCGGACCTGCTGGCCTCTCTCCACTCTCTGCTTCTGCTCCTCAGAGGTCCTGTTCCGGGAGCTGGAGCCCAGGCAGACGGCTCTGAGACACTTCATCCAGCACCTGAGTGAGAGCGGCGAGCAGAAGCTACTGCTGCAGCTGCTGGGGTCGGTGCCGGTACCGCTCGGACCCGGCTCACCTGCTCGCCTCCTCCGATCTCACCTTTCTCCCTCTGCTGCTCCTCAGGGCTCTGGGACGCAGGGAGGACGCAGCGGTAGGTCGCTCCGCGCCGCTCCGGCCCCGCGTCCGTGACACAATGACCTTTCTCCTTGTCTCTGTGGAGACAGCTGTTACAGTACAAGGAACACAAGAGCATCGCCGATGAGAACAAGAGGCGGGACTTCCTGAAGAGCTGCCTCAGGTGAGTGGCCCTGGCGGAGCGGCGTCCTCCAGGTGAGAGCGCCTGCGGCAACCCGGCTGTCGTTGTGTGCAGCCTTCCCTTCTCCCCAGAGGACTCCGTTCTCCTCCAGGACCACTTCACTCTGCTGGAGCGGCAGATCCTGCTGCAGGTCTGCTCCCGCTCCAGCGTTTCTGCCCTCACCCTCAGCTCTCCTGCTCTTCAATCCCAGTTTGTCGTTGCTAGGCGACCGACCGGCAGGCTGAGTGTGGAGGCAGGCTCCCCGGAGGAGCGTCCGTGGTCAACGTGCCGCTGATCACAACGCTGGCCTACTGTTGCTTCCACCACTACAGCGAGTCCCAGGTCAGTCCCAGTTCCTCCCGGGCAGGGGTCAAAGGTCACGGCCTGATGCACCTCTGCGCCTCCTCTGCCAGGGCAACTTCAGCAGCCCGCTGAACATCCGGCAGACCTTCAAGGTGAGCGCCCGTGTGTGCTGGTGACGCGTTACCCTGGTAACCGGCTCCAGGGCTCCATCCGCCACCTGTCGCTCTCAGCTCTCAGAGAAACAGTTCTTCATGACGGCGCTGGCGGCTCGGGCCCAGATGGGGGCGTGGCCAGACGTGGACGCTCTGTTCACCAGCAGGAACTGGCTGGGCTTCACCCGCAGGAAGTCACCGCTCGGTTTCCAACGCGTCGTCGACATCCTGCACAAACACTCGGCGCCCACACAGGTAGAGGGGAGGAGCCTGGAAGGGTTGCGCCAATGGCAGCGGAGAACAGGCACTGTGCCCATGTGACAGGTGCTGCAGGACTACGTGGCCTTGGTGGACGACGCCGAGACCAGGATCAGTTTGGCCCAGAAGCACAAATGTCACGACATTCGTCATCAACGTAAGACCGGCTGCTACGGCTGGCCAATCAGAAGGCTGCACGGGTTGACCCGCTCTTTGGTTGGCCAATCAGACGTACCAGGACCTGAGGGACCGCCAGCAGCTGATACGCTACCGGGGAAAGGTGGAGAGAGGCTCGGCCGAGGAGAGGAAGATAGACGCGCTGCTCAACAACCCGGTGAGGATGAGGCCGTTTCATCATCACCGCGGTCATGTGACCTGACTCAACTTTGATGCTCCTGTTCCAGCAAATCAGATGGAAGAACTGACCTCCAGACTTCACTGCGAAGGAAAGACCCAGGACATGTCTGTAACCATGACGGCAGCAGCATCCTGTCAACTTAGACGCGCTTTTGTGTCCATGGCCAGGGGGGAGGAGTCTCTCGACTCCGCCCACAGAGCAGGGCATTAAATGATAAAATAAAAAAATCTGGGAAAAGCAGGGTTTGTCATTGTTGGGGAGAAGGGGCGGAGGATGAGGAGCAGCTGGAGGAAGCTGGAGTGACACGTGCTGCTCACACGGTGGCGCCAGCGTGGCAGCTCGGGTCGGGTCCTGCAGGCGGCGCCAGGTCTCCTCTTGGTTCAGGGTCCGGCGGCGCCGACTCATTTCCTTGTCCCACCGGCTGCGTCCGTCCTTCCTTCCAACTCCAGATTCAAAGGTTTGCAGAGGAACCGCAGACCCGCGGAGGTCACCTGGTTGGACCTCAGCTTCTTCCTGTCGAGCTGGTCCACAGCCTGGAAGAGTTAACCACAACTGCAGGACGATCACGTCTACAGACGTCCACCGTGGTGCCTCACCTGCTGGGCTGATGCTTCCTCACACACTCAAGCTCTCAAGGTTCTTTTATTGAGTTTGATCGCTAACATGGTCATAATCTTACAAAGATTTTTACTGGTGATTCTGAAAGAAACAAAGCAGTAGTGTTCAGGTGTGCCCCACCAGCACCTGACCTGTGACATCACAGGTCAGGTGGGAAGGTGGAGGTGCAACAGGAAAGATCATCACTGACACAAAAATCAAAGATTAGTTTTTCCTACAGCATGATAATGTGCAACGTAACCACTTTAAATCATCTCATACAGTGTTTTTTTGTTTTTTTAATCAGAGTGAGACATCCTGTCTGCCAAAAAGTTAGCCACGGTTAGCTCTGCGGCTAACATCTGTGAAAGCTTAAAAGAAGGTTATCAATAAAAGAGGGGGAGGCGACGGGTCCCGTGGAGCCAATCGCACTAAAGGTCACGGCACAGCAGCCAATGGCATGAGGGGGTTAAAAATGGGGGCGTGGCTTCCCAGAAAGTAAAATCCATAAAAAGTGAAGGAAAGTGGTACCGGTGCCTCCAGAGGAGGGCCGGGCCCAGGGGTCCGGGGTGGTCTCAGGGCTCCATGTCCATGCTGTCCAGGGTCAGCTGGCTGCGGTGGGGCGAGTTGGGGCTGGGGGGGCTGCTGGGGTTGGAGCTGTTGGAGGGGGTCGAGTGTTTGGTGGAGTCCGAGTCCGGCTGGATGAGACAGACCGGGAGGGGGAGGGGCTTAAATGGCAGCTAACACAGGACGGTGGCGTGTGTGTGAAAGTGTGTGTTTGCATTACCTCCCGGTCCAGGTCCTGATCTAGGTCCAGGATACTGCGCGATGAAGCTCCTCCCCCAAAATCTGAATAAAAGAAAGTACCGACGACATCATCAGGAGGTCTGGTACCAGCACTGCTGGGCCGGAGCGGGGCGGGGCCCGGTGGGGCCCGGTGGGGCCTGGTGGGGCCCGGTGGGGCCCGGGCGTACCTGAGGCCGTGCGGGTGATGTGCGTCTTACTCCGCTGTTGCCGAGAGATACTGGAGAGTGGGCGGGGCCTGTCCTTGGCCAAGTCCTCGTGAGACGAAGGCACCGCGCTCTGCTGGTGAACACACACACACAGTTGAAGCATCAGCTCCTCTGGGGACAAGCACAGCTCCCAGAAGGCTTTGAGACAGGACGCAGGTCTCGTTCAGGACACGGTGGCAGGGTCAGACCAGGGTCAAGGTCAGGGTCAGACCAGGATCAGGGCCAGGGTCAGGGCTAGGGTCAGCCCCAAGCCTGGCTCTTACCCCGGAAAGGAGTACGAGGAGGGTAAGAGACAAACAGGCCTACCCTTCCAACAGAGGAGGTGGAGGGAGAAGAGGAGGAGGAGGAGGGCTGCAAGAGGCTCTGCTGGGAGGAGGAGCAAGAGGAGGTGTCTTTCTGCAAGAAGACGCCGGCCGAGGCCGAGGTCATGTGATAAACATGCTCGAAGTTGGAGGGGGAGGAGATGAGGGTGTGACGGCAGGAGGAAGAAGAGGGGGAGGGGGAGGGGGCTGGGGAGAAGGAAGTGACATCACCAACCTGGACACCAGGTGGAGGAGGAGGAAGAAAGGGAGGGGACACAGACAGGAGAAGAGTCAGTGTGATGAAGAGTCAGAGGGAGAAGATTCCAGCAGAGCAGAGCTCACCAGAGGGAGGTCCATCAGAGCCTGCATGCCGTCACCGGGGCCCATGTGGGCCACGTGGTTGAAGTTGGTGGGGTTGGAGATCATCCTGGACCTGAGCTCAGGGTCCCGGAGCATCTCCCTACACACAACGCGACGGCGCGCGCGCACACACACACACACACACACACACACACACACACACACACACACACACACACACACACACACAGAAACACACACACACACACACACACGCGCGTCATTGTTTCTGGGTACTTCTCCACCACGGGGTCAGGGTCAGACGCGGGTCAGACGGTGGCGGGTCCACCTGGACCTGGGTCTGGGTCCGGGTCCGACAGGAGCAGCAGGGGACCTACAGAACATCACCTTCGCTGCTGGAGGCGCTCTTCCTCAGGAACCTTGAAGAGGAACTTTCTCTTGCTTCGCGTTCGGACCATCAACCTCCTGCTGTGGTCGGACGTGTCTGGGATGGTCAGCTCCCCCTCTGAGGACAGGGGGAGGAGTCAGACAGGGAACTCTGCCCCTACCTGGGAGGCCAGGTGAGGCGGGTACCTGAGCACGAGTTGCTGAAGTAGATGAGGCGAGAAGGTTCTGACGTCAGCAGGTTCAGGGTCCCCTCCGCGTTGAGAGGTCGGATCTGAGACACACGGTCACGCACGGTCAGGTGAGCCAGCTGGAAGCTGTGACTGGCTGCTGCGTGGCGGGTACCTTGCAGAGGGAGATGGTCTGGAGCCAGTCAGCCGTGTGGATGTCAAAGACGTCCACGCCGTACTCGCTGTAGACGGTCAGGTGGGACCAGTTGGAACCTGCACACAGTCCTCATCGGTCGGACCAGCTCGTCAACCCCACCCCCCACCCCCGCCTGTGGGACGTACTGATTGCGACTGGCGTGGCGGGCCACATCAGCTCCTGGGTCCTGGAGCGCTTGCCCTGCGAGTCCACGTAGACGCCGAGCTGGCTGAAGCAGAGCAGCAGCTCCGAGGAGCCCACCTCCAGGGCGTGCAAGGCTCCCAGAGGGCTGCTGGGCCAGGAAGGCCAGGGACGGGTCGGCAGGACTGACCAGGCTGACGGGGGACGTCTCCCCCTGCAGGCCCAGCAGAGCGAAGCCCGAAGGGTAGCCCACGCAGAGGCGCTCCCTCACCATCCCCAACCACTGCACGGGCCCCGGGGCCTGCACCTCCCACAGCCTCCGGTAGTGGGGCTTGCTGCGAGTGATCTCATAACACTGGACCTGGAGGCAGGCGGAGGATCAGAACCGAGCCGGCCGGCAGGGGCAGAACTCGGCACCGCGGGTTGCGCACCTGACGCTTGACGGCCGCCAGCAAACAGGCGGGGCCTCCAGGGCGGAGCAGCCCCGTGGTCAGGGCCTGGCAGCCTTTGGTGTCGGTCAGCTTCACGTCGAATGTGGGCTCGGCCCCGTCCAGAACCTCCCAGGGGTAAAGGTGGACCTGCCGGTTGCGCCCACACAGCAGCGCCACCACCTTCTCCTTGGGGATCAGGTCGATCTGATAGGTCTTCTTGCTGTCGGCCGCTCGGACGATCACTGAGGAAACAGAGGACGGTCAGTCCTGGGCCGGGGCCAACGGCCCCACCGGCGTCTGCGTCTCACCGTCTCTGGTCACCTCCACCACGAACAGCCCGTCTTCTGTTCCCAGGGCGATTCTCTCCCGATCTGCCCAAACGAGCACACAGACCAGAACCTGAGCTGGAGGGGTCAGGGTGAGGGACCGAGGTCGCTGCCCCCGGCGGCACAAACGAGGGGCCCGTACCGAGGACGGCGGCGGACAGAGCCGACTTGATGACGGGAAGGGAGGCGTCATAAGCTTCATGGGGAACGTGGACATGATGGCTTCTCAGCAGGTTCTTGCTCAGGATGCTCTGAAGACCTTCCAGAACCCTGACCCACTTCCTCTTCTCCGCCTCGCTCTCGGCCAGCACCAACAGGGACACGGAGGACAGCGCCGGGATGAGCTGCGAGGACGTGATCTGGAGGAACAGCAGCAGTCAGACAGGTCCAGGAGGTCCAGGAGGCGGGACCAGGCTGGGCCAGCTACCTTGAAAATGCAGGGGACGTCCTTCCTGGTGGCGTGGATGACGTCCGAGGCCAGCACGGAGCTGACGGAAAAGGCCTCCTCCCTGGAACACAGGCGGACTCAGGCGGACGCCGGGACACCTCCTGCTCTTCATCTCCGCCTTTCACTCACCTCAGATCCAGCACCAGACTGGCCCCCACACCTGGCTGGGTGGACTTGCCTTCAGGAACATCGTAGAGGAACAGCTTACAGTCGGAGACCACGGCCAGCACCCGCTGCCAGCCCTTCTTCACGCCGCTGGGCTTCGGGATCTGGCACACGACGCACAGGTTAGCCACCGATGCCAAGGCGGCGCTGCTAGCGTAGCAAAGGGCGCCAGCGCTCACCCGGACATAACCCTTGTAGGCGGTGCCGATGCCCCGCTGAACGTCGATGCCCTGCGGCCTTTTGGACTGCTCAGCCGGGATTGGACACACACAGGGGGCGTGGTCTTTGCAGGAAACGTGGCAGATGAAGGAACACACTGGAGACAGCGCCAGAGAAGAAGATCACCTCAGCAGCTGACAGCCCCGCCCATACTGTGTGTGTGTGTGTGTGTGTGTGTGTACCTTCACAAGCGTATCCCTGCCTTGCGAGCCCGACCATCAGGGAGGTGCAGTGTGTGCACTGGGTGGGGCTGGAGAAGGTCTTGATGCTCAGCTGATGAGCTCTGGGCTGTGGAGTCGATCACATGACCAACAGGTGTGTTTTTACAGGTAAATAACAGTGGTGAGATTAAACGTGCGTGAAGCTCAGGCTGATGACGCCAGGTGAATTCAGCTTCAAGTCAGGAGAAGCAGCAGAGGACAAAGGTCTGAAGGTTCAGGGTCACCGCCTCTGGAGGAGAACGCTGTAGACGCAGGTAAGTCCGCCTACCTTTGGTGATGTCAGCACGACGCTCTGGGATGTGGGGGGGGAGCTTGCTGGGACGGGAGCTCCTTTACTGTCCTAAAGAGGACAGAGACGAACAGTCAAAGACAGGTCTGAGACCGGGACAGACCGAGAAGGCCACTGACCTGGAGACTGGAGGAGGGCGAGGAGGGCGTGGCCTCAGACTCCTGCTGGCTGGGGTCTCGGTCCGTGTGCTGCAAGTCAAAGATGAACCGGCTTCAGGTTCCGAACCACTGAGGTCAGGTGGAGGACAGGTGGTCAAGTGGAGGTCAGAAAGAGGTCAGACGGTCAGGTGGAGGTCAAATGGTGGTCAGGTAGTGGTCAGATGTTCAGGTGGAGGTCAGATGGAGGTCAGGTGGTCAGATGCAGGTCAATTGGTGGTCAGGTGGAGGTCAGAAAGAGGGCAGGTGGAGGTGAGATGGTGGTCAGGTGGAGGACATGAACACAGCAGAGCCTCCCTCCTGGGAGGAAGAACAAACCGGGGCTGCATCCACGTCTCATGGGAAAGTGGCTCATGAAGTGCACGCGCATGTGGAATGGATCATGTGACAGACACCAGTGTTTACTGGTTGTTCTGATGGGACCAGTTTTGACCTGGTTCCCGCCCGGCGTGTCTGCGCTAACGTTAGCAGTAATGCTTCCTCCCCTAGTCAGAAGCTGACCGACAGCTGTGATTGGTCGGATTACTGCAGCCAGGCTAAGCCCTGACGCTACCCTGTTAGCAACATCTGGCTCAGCGTGAAGCTAGAAGCAGGCCTCCTCAGCCTGGAGGTGAGGGTGGAGGTGGCAGGAGGGCGGTGGCTTAGCGGCACGGAGAAACTTACTTCTTCCCAGATAGCAAGCAGTGAGGAGGCGGAGCAAAGCGACGCCTCGATGATGCAGAGAGAAACAAACAAACAACTTCAGACTCTCAGCGATGCACCTGGGTGACATCATCAGCACCACCTGGGCAGGTTCGCGCCAACAGCTCTACCAACAGCAGCACTCAGAGACACAGGTGACTCACTCTGAAGGTCAGGTCAGGAGCCAGAGGAGATGTGTTGAAGTAATCAAAGATGGAGTCCTGGAAGTCTGGAAGCTTCAGGCCTGCAGAGAAACCAGGGATGAGCAGGGCCGGAGCCGACCAGGATCCGGTCCTGGTGCTCCCACCTTTGTCGTGGTGGCCGTGGCTCTCCTCCATCTCTGTCTTCAGGGTCTCCATCTGCTCCTCCAGCTCCTTGATCCTCTCCTCGGAATCTTTCACCTTACTGGAGACACACACACGGGAGCGTGAGGAGGGTGAGGAGGGGGGACAGAGGCAGGCAGAGGCAGAGCCTGTGACCTCTGACCTCTCTAGGTTGATGTTGGCAGCTTTGACCCGACGCAGTTCCTCCTGGACCAGCTGCTTGGCTCTGATCTCAGCGTCCAGAGCCGACTGAAGCTCCAGCCGGGCCGACATGTCCAACTTCTGACTGCGACGCACCTTCCAGAGGGGGTCCTGCAGCCGCGAGGGACGTAGCATTAGCTTAGCTAGCATCAGGGCTGGAGCCCCAGACCTCATCCAGAAAGGACCGGTCTGCTGTCCTTGTGCATTATCTTTTTTGTGAGGTGTGTGTGTGTGTGTGTTACCAGAGGTCTGGTTCCCAGGCTGGAACTTCGAAGTGTTTCTAGCTCTTCTGTCATCTTGGTGGCCAAAGCCTGGAGGTAGCCTCCAGCATTCTCCTCACTCACCCACCCTCACACACACACACACACACACACACACACACAGGCCTGTGTCAGGGTCCAGGTCAGCTCCAGGGTCAGGGTTAGCTCCAGGGGCAGACAGCTAGACTCACCACTGGATGATCTCTGCGATCTGGGCCTCCCAGTGAGCAACGCTCTCCTTCTTGGACGACAGGTCCTGGAGGTCGTCCTCCAGCTGCCGGTTCTGAGCCCTCAGCTTGTCCACCAACGAGCAGATCTGAGGACAAGCAGGAGACAGACGAAGACCAGGTGACACCAGCTCAGCTCCTCCACTCTGCCAGCGTGGTGGGACCTCTGCTCCACCAGAACCCCTGTTCCTGGTCCTGGTCTTCTGGCAGGACGTCCAGCGTCCCGCCTCAGTGGAACCGGTCACGTGATCTCCGAGCGCATCTGGGCGGAGCTACGTTTGGCTCTCATTCGCCACAGCTCGGCTCACCTTGTCGTTTTCAGCCGTCAATTTGCGGTTTTCCTCCGTCAGCAGGTTTTTCTCTCGCTCGTGTTTCTCCTTCAGAGCCGCGACGGCTTCGTCCATCTCCGTCTGTCTGCGGGACGGAGAGAGGAGCCGGGTGAGGACTGGCGGGGCCTGGGCGGGGCCTGGGCGGGGCCTGCTTCCCAGGGCAGCCCCAGGACCCACCTGTCCCTCTTGGCCTTGTCCAGCTTGTCTCGTAGCTGCAGCAGCTCCTTGTTGGCGCTCAGCTGCGCCCCCTCGGACTCGTGCAGGTCTTTCCGCAGGTTCTTGATCTCCGAGGACAGGGCCGAGTCCCTCCTCAGCAGCTCCTCCTCGTAGAAGAGGATCTTCTTGTCAAGCTCCGCCTTCACCCGGGACACTTCCTGCTGGGACTCTGCTGTCCCCGCCGGCGCTCCTCTGCCCTGCTGAGACTGGGAGCAGAGCCAGAGTCAGACCCTACTCCGGACCAGGGCTGAGGACAAGCCTGAGACCTTCAGACGCTCCACTTCCGTCTCCAGCTGCTTGGAGTATAGCTCGCTGTGCTCCCGCAGCTTCCTCTCCTTGGACGCCTCGGCCTTGGCGTCGTCCAGCTGAGCCTCCAGCTGGCGGAGAACACAGACACGGTCAAGGGGGGCTGAGATCTGACCTTGGTCGCAGTTTAGACGAGGACTTGCTCACGTCCTTGCGGATCTTCTCCGTCTTGCGGATGTCCTGCCTCACGGTGTCCATTTTCTGCAGCAGCGCGTCCATCTCCTCCTCTTTGTCCCTCAGCTGACGGGAGAGCCGCTGCTTGGAGGATCGCAGGTCGGCCAAGCGCTCCGACAGCTCCGAGAACTCCTGCAGGGCCAGCTTTCTCTGGGAGTGGGCCTCCTTCAGCTCCTTGGACTGGCTCCTCAGACGCTCCAGAGCATCGGCCAGCTGCTGCTCACACAGGACCAGAGCTTCACTGCACAGCCGCCCCCACCGCAGCGGGCCCTCACGCTGCAGGGGGACTACCTTGTGGACTTCCTCCTTCTCCTGCCTCAGCATCTTCACCTGCTTCTCCAGCGTCTTCAGTTTGGAGGCGGAGCTTTCGTAGTCCTGCTGGAGCATCACGGCCTCCTCCAGCTGATGTTCCAGCCGGTCAGAGTCTGCCAAGCAGAGGAAGCAGCTTAGACAAGCTCCCAGACGCCGCTGTCCCTGCAGGTCAGCGGACAGGTGGCCGGGGACAGCCTGGACGTCCCCAGGCCGGCCTGCCTGCAGCGGTTCCAGCTGCTGTCCTCTGATCTAGGGACAAGCCGTCTACCGGGTCTACCGGAGCTTCTGCTGCTCTCTGACCTGCCAGCTTCTGTTTCAGTCGTTCGATCTCTTCGTTCAGCTTCTTCAGCTCTTTGTCCCGGGCCAGAGCTCCTCCTCGAGGGGCCTGCAGGGCCTGGGTGGACTCTGCAAGGCCAGGGCTCAGGGCTCAGGGCTTCGAGGTCAGAGGTCAGAGGTCAGAGGTCAAAGCCCCACCGGCTCTACTCACCCTGCAGCTTGCGGTTGAGCTCCTGCTTCTCCTGCTCCAGCCGTCGGATCCTCCTCTCAAAGGCCTCCAGCTGCTGCCCCGCTGCTGCCGGAGCGGCCTCCGCTCGGCTGATGGAGCCTCCGTCAGCAAAGCAGCTGTTGGTGGTGAAGGTGAAGCCCACAAAGGGCAGATGCTGCCCAGTGAAACCCGTGTGGGACAACGGAGGGCTGATCTCCTGCAGACACACACACACACTCAGGAACCCCAGCACAGACCAGACTGGACTGTGAATCCAGGTCCGCGTCCCCACCGGGTTCTTTAGGACATCGTCATCGACGTCAAAGTTGGACGTGTCCGTGGGCGAGGACACGTCTGGGATGTAGGGCGCCTCGGCCGAGCGGATGTTGTCCCAGTCGATCCCGCTGAAGAAGCCGTGACTTTTGAAGTCTGAGATGCCGTTCAGGCCCAGCCGGCGTTCCCGGGAGCAGATCAGACGCTGGATCAGATCTTTGGCATCCTCGGACACATCGGACACGTGTGAGGGGAACTGGAAACGCTCCTGAAGGAAACCACAGAAGAAGAGCAGCAGAGAGAAGAAGCGGGAAGGAGAGAGAGGCAGAAACAGATAAAGAGCAGCCCCACCAGAGCCAGAGACGAGGACCCAGGACCAGCGTCTCCGCTCGGGTGGTCCCTCAGCTCCTGGAGACCTGCACGCTCACCTCGTGGTTCATGATCTTCCCGTAGGTTTCCACCAGCGACTCGGCGTAGAAGGGCGTCTCCCCGTACAGCATCTCGTACAGGCAGACCCCCAGAGACCACCAGTCACACTCGGGCCCGTAGCGGCCCATCCCGTCCTCCATGGCCTGGAGGATCTCCGGGGAGATGTAGTCTGGAGTTCCCACCGCCACCGAGGACTGAACCTGGGGCAGCAGGGCACGCTCAGCGCCGCAGGGGTGTGCACGTGCACGCACAAGACCCACCCACACACACACTCACCGTGCCGTCCTCCATCATGCGCAGACAGGAGCCAAAGTCGGCCAGGCGGATGTGGCCGTTCATGTCCAGGAGGACGTTGTCAGGTTTGATGTCTCTGAGGAGCAAAGAGCAGCAGCTGCAGCCAGAAGGTACCGGCTGGACCGGCAGCACTGGTACCAGTCCTCTAGCCACGGCTGCTTCCAGTGCTGCTGGTTCTTGGTCGACTTTCTTGGTTCACCGATTCTTCTTATGTCAGTTTGCCTCTAAATGGTGCTCTACTTCATCCACCCAGCCCCCCCTCCCCCCGGGACCGCGGGTGGTCCTGGTGGGCCCGGTACCTGTGGATGTAGTGCTGCTGGTGGATGGAGTGGATGGCCAGCACCATCTCAGCCAGGTAGAACTTGGCCATGTCTTCAGGCAGCCGGTCCTCAAACTTACTGAGCAGGGTCAGCAGGTCTCCACCCACGTAGTAGTCCATCACCAGGTACTGCAGCAGAGAGCAGCTACGTCAGCGCCGGAGCACCACGGCAGCGGGAGGAAGACAACGTTCTCACCAGGAAGTTCTCGTCCTGGAAGGCGTAGTGGAGGGTAGTGATCCACTGGCTGTCTCCTCGCACCAGCACGTCTCGCTCCTCTCGGAAACACGCCGTCTGCAGGCGACACGTGTTTACACCACCACCTGGGTCACCTGATGGCGCCAACACTCTGAGCTCCACCCACCTCGGCTCTCTTCAGCATCTCCCACTTATTGAGAATCTTCATGGCATAAACTCTCTCTGTCTGCTTCATCTTCACCACGGCAACCTGAGGGCGGGCCGAGAGACGTGACCACAGGCAGGGAGAGAGAGAATGCTTCTGATTGGCTGGTACAAAAGCAGCCAGAGCTGCCTGATACTGAAAAAAATCCTACAATACACACTTGTGGTGTATGTCAGCATGTGTGAGGAATGAGGGTACAGGAGAGGTTCCAACACACACACCCACACCCACACACACACCCGGGACTCTGACATCAGGAGAGCTCAGCTGTGCCCCCAGAGGCCACTGAGAGGACTCCAGCTCAAGCTCCAGCCAAACGGCTGGCAGATGATTGGTTAAAAACCAGGGAACTCTCAAACGTCCTTTAGCACGTGTCACTCATTAGCTTGTGTGATGGGCTGTTAGCCTAGCATAAAGGCACAATGCTGCTGCTGCAGCACTTTAAAAAAAACATGCAGACACAGCAGCTAAGCTTACGATAATTAGCAAAAATGAACAGAAATCAGTGTGATCACAACTGAGAGAAGTCTGCTAGCTAACACCAAAGGCTGATTCACAACTATCATCAATGTGGTGACTAATCTGCTAGCTAGCATGTTTTTGCTAAAGAGTACCGGTATATATGGTAATATCTTATTTCTTATACTCTTTTATTATGTGTACAGTCATCCCTCGTCTATCGCGGGGGTTCGGTTCCAGAGAACCCGCCATAGGTGAAATCCGCGAGGTAGAAACCTATTATTTTTTTCTTACCAATTGTATTATTCAGTAAAATACACTATTATACATTGAAAAGAAATAACAAATCATTTTACAGGCTTAAGCATTTGTTTATATATAAGTACTTAAGAAACGTTTAAACCAATAACTTCTGTACTGTCAAATATTAATTTAAATCATCAATGTGAACAGAAGGCTTCACATTGCGAAGATTAGCACCGCCCACCGCGACCCGAGTAACTGGACTAAGCGGGAGAACATTTTAAATGATTATGAAAAAATAGAAAGTACAGTAGGACAAATGGTGACTCGGGTGTGTTAGGGTTAGGGTTAGGGTTGGGTTAGGGTTAGGGTTAGGGTTAGGGTTCGGGTTCTCTCCAGACTGAGCCGCTGCACCCTGACTCCGCTCTGGAGCGTTTTCTTCTGAAACCAGCGGTGAGGGTGTGTTAGGGTTAGGGTTAGGGTTAGGGTTAGGGTTAGGGTTAGGGTTAGGGTGCTCTCCAGACTGAGCCGCTGCATCCTGACTCCGCTCTGGAGCGTTTTCTTCTGAAACCAGCGGTGAGGGTGTGTTTGTGGCTCCAGAGCGCTTCTTCCACATTATGGGTTTCAGACCAACTCCACATTGCAAGAGACTTTGCACGTTTGTGATGTAAATTTGGCAAGCTGTTTTACGTGCGTGTACAGATTAGACTGCACGGTTATCGACGCACAGGTGGTGAAGACGCAAAGTGATTTTCAGCCAATCGTAATATAGAGCACAATTCACGATAAAAATCCGCGAAGTGGCGAAACCGCGATAAGTGAACCGCGAAATAGCGAGGGATGACTGTATATAGAGGTTGTCATATGTTTATTTTCATATTCCTCCTTTTTCTCTTTTAATTCTATACTTATTTTTCCTGTAAACATTTTTCTAATATTATTGTATTGCTGCTGCTGGAACAGTGCCATTTCCCCGTTGTGGGACAAATAAACATATTCTTTTCTATTCTAATTCTGTTCTAATGAAGTCCCCAGATAACAAGGGGCCACAGGGAGTTTGTTAAAGGCTGAACTTCACTCAGACTGTTAAAGTCTGTTTTTTTACCGCATCCAAGTTTGAGCGCATGTTTAGTTTCTAGCTGTTATTGTAGGTGAGAAGGAAGAAGGAGCGACAGGTAGAGGACCGGATGTCTCACCTCTCCAAAAGCACCTCGTCCAATCACCTTCAGCATCTCAAAGTCGTCTCGGTGCAGCCGCAGGTCCTTCACCGTGGTGCTGAACGGCTTCACTGAGGACACACAACCACAGCACTTTCAACACAACTAAGTGCGGTCCAGGTGACCAGGACTGAAGACAGGAGCTAAGGAAGACACACACCTACACACCTTTGCGCGCACGCACACACACACACACACAGTTCACCTCAACAACATGTGTTCACAGTTTCACAGGTGTTCCTCACTCTGATTTTTCTTCACCGCTCCAGCTCCTACCTACAGACATCTCCATGGCAACAGCAGATTCCTCAGAACCGAACCTCATCATGGAAGCGTTATCAAAAGCTTTGTCACCCTGAAGCACCAAAGCTCACTGAGCTCAGGGGCTTCCAGTGAGAATCCAGGTTCTGGACTATCAAAGTGGATCATTTTATTCTTAGAAAACTGGAACAGAAAGTAGATCAGCAGTGGAAACTGGGCTGTGCTGGTCCCAGCAGCCTCACCACTGCAGCGACGGAGCCCTCGAGTCAGCTCACTCCAAAGACGCTGCTAAAGTAGAAACCCCACTGGAACCCTTCAGGAACCCCACTGGAACCCTACTGAAACCCTTCAGGAACCCCACTGGAACCCAACAGAACCGGCTCAAGCGGGCCAGCAGCAGACACGCCCCCAAACCCAGCTGGAGGCCTTGAACTAGTGTCCCAGGACCTTATCAAACGCTATCAACAAGTCAAAGAGTTACGGGCTTGGACCTTGAGCAGCCTCCCGTGGTCCCCTCCAGGACCTCAGGACAGAGAAAGCCCCTGGCCCAGAGGTAGGCCCTGGACCCGTGACCCTGGAGACCCGCTGACCCCGAAGCTGGACCCCGAAGCTGGACCCCTCCAGATGTTCCAAAGAAGCCTTCGGGAAGGGGGGGGGGGTCTTCAGGTGCGGCCCTGGCGGACTCTTACCCCAGTCCAGGAAGTCAGCGACGTGCTTCTCCCTCCGGAGCGGGGACTGGGAGCACTCGGAGAAGAGGCAGAGCAGCAGGGCGAGCAGCGCCTCCACGCTCAGGCAGCCGGCCTCCTTCTGCTCCAGCAGCAGCTCCTCCAGCCGCTTCAGGCGCACCTGAGCCGACATCCTGGCCGTGGACGGGTCCGCCACCGGCCCCGCTGGCAAACCCGGAGGCAACCGTCCGGGAGGCTCCGTTTCTGGGCGAGTCCTGCCGAGCTCGGGCTGCTAGCTACGCGGCTAGCGCGTTAGCTCCGGAAAACATTCCCGACATTTTAAACACGCCAAGCGTCCGTGTGTGTCCCCGGGGTGAGGTCGCTTCGTTGGCTCGCCTCTCAGCCAGCAGGCCCGCGTCTGTCGGTCCTCCGCATCGGCTTTTAATCCCGCTAAATCTGGACTTTCCTCTCAGAACCCGGGATGTCGGTCAGCCCGTCGACTCTACCAGGCTGCCCTCCGCTGCTCCATGGCTCCAGCGCGGCGCCTCAGCTCCGTAACATGTCCTGGGGCTCCGGTTTAAAATGGATTCCAACAGCAATGACCGCGGACACCGCGGAAGCCGTCGCCGGAGAACTCCAGCGGGGTTTTGGGTAGTTTTAATCAGCCTACCGGTGTGGCAGGTCTCCGGGAATATGGCCGAATCCCGATCGGACCCTTCGGAGCAAAATGACGACAATGACCTCTTCGTTTTCCTGCTAACGCTTTCACAATAAAAGACTAAGCAAACCTCGCAGTTGACCTGGTTGGGAAACACGGCGGGGTTTTTTAAAAACATAAAAAAATAACATAATTTGGGGGGGGGGGGGGTTAATATCGTACTGATTGTACTAATATAACGACTGCAAGCACATTTTGCAAAACCATAACGTTTTCAAATCAATTTTGTCAAAAGTACCAAAAACCAGGTGTTTGTCTAATTGTCCAAAACACAGATCTTGTTTGAAATAGACAAACATGCCTAGCACACTGTGTCATTATTTATTTTCTAGATTTTATAGTCATTTAATTCATCTATACCAGGGATGTCCCAACTGTTCCACAAAGGTCCATGCGGCTGCGGGGCTTTTGTTCCAACCAAGCAAAGGCACACCAGGCTGAACTCATTCAATCGCCTGAGCTGAGTCTTTGAGCAGCTGATTGGTCAAACTGTGTGCACCTGACTGGTTGGAACAAAAACCTGGCGCCACACAGGCCTTTGCACTTTGCATCAGCCAGACAATGAGTGAACTGAAAGTGTCGGGGAAAAGTCTTTTGTTGTTTTGTTTTTAAAGGTGACATCTCACTTCCGGCTAGCGGTCGTGCGTAATCTTAGCTGACTTGACTCTCCTGCCTGTCCCTCCCTGAGGAAAACGCAGGCCCCGCCCCCTACCCGGACAAGTGACGTAACCCGGTGATTGACAGGACTCTGGGGCGGGCGGTACCGCCCAGAAACTATCCCATGAAAGGTTTTCTGTCCGCATCACTGTTGTCTTTTCATGCGTGGAGAACTCCTAAAACCAGTTCCAGGTTTGGTAGTCCCCTAATTACTCAATACTTTAATAGAGAACTGGATTCACTGCAGTTAAAGTGTAAACCATAGTTCCAGATGTCATGTGGTGTTACAGATGTTTTGCATGCTTGTTGTCCACCAAACCAGAAGACAGTCATAGTCCACAGACTGGACGGTCTCTGACCAGACGGTCCAGGCGGAACGATGGTCTCTGTTGGTGTAACTGGGTCTGTGTCCATAAAGTTATTTTGAAGAGGTTTCTGCAGCCAGTCAGCCGTAAGCTTACAAGCTGCTTACGGCTGACTGGCTGTAAGCAGCTTAGAGGCAGCAGCAGCAGCCGGCGTCAGCAGACGGCAAAATCACTTTTTGGTTGGTTCGGAAAAGTCAGGTGCTGGTGCATGATGGGAGACGAGCGGGACGTAGCCCGCCCGGAGGGTCAGAGGGGACCACTGTCTCGGTGATCGGTGGGGACGCCGCTGCCCCTGACGGTCTGTGGACGTCTGCTCCAAGCTGGAGACACCTGCGCTGACGGTCTTGTGGACGTCCTCCTCCAGTCGGACGCCTGGTTGACTGGACTCCTCCTCCTGCTGGACGCCTGTCCCTTCGTCTCAGGTGCCGCTGTGGGACACCTGGTCCTCCCGGGTGCTGGTGTCCACTGAGCTGAAAGGTCTGCGTAAGCTTCTTAGGAGTCCTCCTGAAGCCGGGCCAGGTCCTGCAGGTGTCCTCAGGGTGGCTCTCAGGGGCAGGCTGCTGCTGACAGGGCCGCGGACTGGACCCGGACCTTCACCGCTGACGCGTGTCCGCTCTGACCCTCGTCTTCGTCAGCCGGTGGCTCTTGGCGCCGCTGTGGCCGGCGGCCATGTTTCTGGCTGTTTGGACGTGACGGAGTGCGTCGGCCATGACAGTCGGTAAGGTGACTTTCACCAAGGCGGAGAGAGAGAAGCTGGCTGAGGTCCTCTGGCTGCTCAACGGGGTTTCGGTGCTGACGGGGGCCCTTCTGCTGGGGCTCGGGGTCTTCCTCAAGGTGGAGCTCCAGAGGTGGCAGGAGGTGATGTCCGAGCAGGGGCTCCTCTACGTGCCACACATGCTGATCAGCACCGGCCTGGCCGCCTGCTGCATCAACTTCCTGGGGGGAAAGATCTGCCTGGACTGCACCGACACCAACAGGTTCCTGCGCTGGAAGCTGGTGATGATGCCCTACATCATCTGCACCTTGTTCTTTACCTGCTGCGTCCTGGTGGGGGCGCTCATGTGCTACAGCATGCGCAGTCAGCTGGAGGCGTCGCTGAGCCTGGGTCTGCGCAACGCCATGGTCCACTACAAGGACACGGACACGCCGGGCCGCTGCTACCTGAAGAGGACGCTGGACATGCTGCAGATCCAGTTGGAGTGCTGTGGGAACACCGGCTACCGGGACTGGTTCCAGGTCCAGTGGATCAGCAAGCGCTACCTGGACATGAGCAGCAGCCTGGTAGGAGAGTAAGTCAGCCGGTCCCAGAGGAACCAGTCAGTCCCCCCGAGGGTTCCTGGAACCAGTCAGGCCTTTTGAGGGAACCAGTCAGTTCTCCTGAGGTTCCTGGAACCAGTCAGGCCTTCTGAGGGAACCAGTCAGTCCTGCTAATGGTTCCTAGAACCAGTCAGTCTTTTTGGAGGAACCAGTCAGTCTTTTTGGGGGAACCAGTCAGTCCTCCTAATGGTTCCTGGAACCAGTCCGTCTTTCTGAGGGAGCCAGTCAGTCTTCCTATTGGTTCCTGGAACAGGACAGTCTTTTTGAGGGAACCAGTCAGTCCTCCCGAGGGTTCCTGGAGTCAGGCCGCTCGAGGGTTCCTGGAACCAGTCAGGCCTTCTGGGGGAACCAATCAGTTCTTCTAGTGGTTCCTGAAACCACTTAGTCCTCCCGGTGGTTCCTGGAACCAGTCAGTCTTTCTGAGGGACCCAGTCAGTTCTTCTGGTGGTTCCTGGAACCAGTCAGTCCTCCCAAGGTTCCTGGAACCAGTCAGGCATTTTGGGGGAACCAATCAGTTCTCCTAGTGGTTCCTGAAACCAGTCAGTCTCTGAGGGAACCAGTCAGTCCCCCTAGTGGTTCCTGGAACCAGTCAGGCCTTCTGAGGGAACCAGTCAGTTCTCCCGAGGTTCCTGGAACCAGTCAGGCCTTCTGAGGGAACCAGTCAGTCCTGCTAATGGTTCCTAGAACCAGTCAGTCTTTTTGGAGGGACCAGTCAGTCTCTGAGGGAGCCAGTCAGTCTTCCTAGTGGTTCCTGGAACAGGTCCTGGGTCTTTTTGAGGGAACCAGTCAGTCCTCCCGAGGGTTCCTGGAACCAGTCAGTCCTCCCATGGGTTTGAGAGGACCGCCGTCCTCCCCTCCCCCGTACTGGGACTCAGCTGCGGTTCTCTGTCCTCACAGCCGGCTCAGGAGCAACGTGGGCGGCAGGTACCTGGTGGACCAGGTTCCCTTCAGCTGCTGCAGCACCTTCTCGCCTCGGCCCTGCATCCAGCAGCAGGTCAGCGACGCCTCGGCTCACTTCAACTACGACCGTCTGAGCCAGCGGCTCAACCTGTGGACCAGGGGCTGCCGCGAGGCCCTGATGGAGCACTACACCGGCATCGGGACCTCCATCGGCCTCACCGTGCTCCTCATCTGGATGTTCGAGGTACTGCAGGTCGAAGCATCTCACACACATCAAAGTCCCGCAGGTCCCGCCACCATCATCTTCTGTGTCTTCTGTCCATCAGCTGCTGGTTCTGACAGGAGTTCGCTACCTCCAGACGGCCACGGAGAACGTCCTCAGGCTGGGGGACCTGGACTCGGAATCGGACGGCTGGATTCTGGAGGACAGCTTGGCAGAAACGGCTCGGTACAACCTAAATATCATCAAGAACCTGGGAAAGTGTTACCGAGTGGACGATGACCCAAACATCAACGTCCAGACTGTCCCTCCCGAGAGAGAAGTCCCGTCTCAGCTGGTCCCAGCAGCAGTGAGGGGTCCCTGGACCTCTGAAGGACCCGGATGAGCTGAAGAGACCGGCTCTGTCTGCACCAGCAGCTCGGGAACCTTCTGAGACCTTCAGGTCCCTCAAACTAGCAGCAGCAGGAACTTTGCTCATGTTAAAACCCACCTGCTGCAGCTCCAGGTGGGTTTGAGCTGCCGTGGGCCTGAGGAAGGCTGGACCCCCCCTGAGTGGAGAAGCCCCCCGCCCCGCCGCACCGCTGCCCATCGCTTCCACCACCAGCACAAACAGGTCCAACGTGGTTTTGGAGCTGGGATTACTGGTGAGGAACCGAGCCCAGGGACTGGTGGTGGGTGGAACCTCCTGTGTTCTTGGTTCTGCTGGGGATCTTTACCAAGCAGACCTGAAAACGGAGGCGGAACCCAAAGACCAGACTGACCTCTTCAGCAAAGACAAACAAAGAGAAGAGAATCAGGGAGCTCCACCCGGAACCAGCCTCCAGCAGGCGGCCAGGAGCCCACTTATGTGGACCAATCAGCAGCCAGCTTTGTTGGCGCTTCCTGGACAGTTCGGACCAATCAGCATGATCGTTTCCTTCCTGATGAAGACGTTGGTGAGCAGGTTCTGATGACAGACCGTCAGCTTTTGAACACTACATGGGCGTGGTTAATCGCTCGGTGTCGTCACGTGAGCGGGTATGGAGCATCTTTGAGTGGACGGAAGCTGGTCTGAGGTCTGTTAGTTACTGGTGGACCAGCAGAGGGAGCCAGAGTCTGGGATGAAAGCGTTTCTATGGCAACAGCGATTGCGGGTAGTGTACTTTCAATAAAGTTTATTTTGAACACGTTGGTGGCCTCTTTGTAGAGTTCACGGTGTGTGTGTGTGTGTATGTGTGTGTGTGTGTGTGTTTGTGTCAGACTACCTGGGCCTTTTAGTCCTTTTTTGTTGGTTGTCATGGTAGTGGTGATTAGTGGAGGTTGATTTGTCCTACTGTACGAGCAGATTTGAAAGCACCAAATTAAATTAAAACTTTATTAAACGTTCAGACGAACACGGGCAATGACGTCATCGCCTTCGCAGAGTTGATCTGTTTATCCGATCTTTGATTAGTTGTTTTATTCGAGGTTTACAAGGTGCTGAGCTCACGAGGCATTTAATGACCTGCTGCCACACGTGAACAAGACTGCTGCGCTAACAGCCAATAGGGGAAGAGGGAGGCTGACGAGCGCTCTGATTGGCTGCTGGCGTGAGTAGGGTGAGCTCCCGTCACAGCTGCCATCAACTGGAAACCCTGGAAGGACAGACTGGGACAGACTGGGGTTGTTACTGGGACCAATGGGGTTCATACTGGGACCAATGGGGTTCATACTGGGACCAATGGGGTTCATACTGGGACCAATGGGGTTCATACTGGGACCAATGGGGTTCATACTGGGACATGTCTTTGATCAAAACAGATGTGAGAAAACCTGCATTGCTGGTGAGTGTGTGTGTGGAGACGTGGGTGTGTGTGTGGGTCTGGTTTGTATTCATCTCTCATCACCTGAACGTCTGTGTCGTCTCTTCTTCCTCATGTTCACACATCAGCCTGTGGATGAAGAGCGTACTGTCACTATCAAACTGGAGTCAATGGACCATCTCTCTGTCTCCCCCTCTCTCTCTCTCACACACACACACACACACACACACACACACACACACACACACACACACACACACACCAGTGCAGAAGTGCTTGGTCACAACCTCCTGCTGAGAGGAGCTGACCTGAGGTTGAATGAGGGAGCACCGACTGACTGACTGTCTGACTGATTGACTGACTGTCTGACTGACTGACTGACTGTCTGTCTCTCTGACTGACTGTCTGACTGTCTGACTGACTGTCTGACTGACTGACTGACTGTCTGTCTCTCTGACTGAACTCTCAGTCACATCAATAAAACCACGGGGACGCGCTTGGTTGGGGGGTAATGGGAGGACGGAAGGGCTGTCACGTGTCCCTTAGAGGTGGCCCCGCCCAGTAGGGTAAAGGACAGGAGCGTTTAGCCAATCAGGGAGCGAGTCGGGTTATAAAAGGCCGGGAGCCGCTTTAATCCGCAGCAGCGGCAGCACCAGAACCTCCCGAACCTCCATCCACGGACACGCGCAGGTAGGACAGCTCCGGCCTGTCACACGCATCTACCCATCACGCATCCGTGCGTGTTTCGAGCTGATGCGCGTGCACGCTGCACGGATCAGGCGGATCTGGTGGGAAGAAAACAAAAGAGCGTGAAGCCAATGTTTACTGCGGTTGTTTACGGCTCGGTACCAGGACCAGGACCGGGAGCAGGAGCAGGCCCGCCGGTCCGTCCGTCTGACCTTGCGGTCCGTCCCGTCTGCAGGTGCTGCGCATCCCGAGAGGAGGCGGCGACCCGGATCCTCCGGCGCCTCCTCTGAGTCAGGCATCCAGTGAGCAGAACCAAGCGCAGCGGTTCCGATGGTTCCCCCACAGTCTCGGACGGTGAAACATCGATCCGGGTCTGATCAGAAAATGATTTCTGTCTCCATGGCTGACGGCGCATGCTCCGACCGAAGTCGATATTCCACCGGATTAACGGATTAGAACCGGTTCTGTTTGGTTCTTTAGTCGCAGCAGCTGATCCACCCGCTCGATCCGCCGGTGGGTTCGGCTCCGCTGCCGCCGGGCGGCCCGAGCTCCGCCGTGAAGGTGACCGCGGCGTCTATCGGGTTCAGTTCGGCCTCCTGCTGCGTCACAGCCGCGTCTGCGAACCGGGCCGGTCGAAGCGGATCCGACCGGACCCGAATCCAAGCATCCACCAACAAATACAGAAAAACGGTGTTTTAAGCGCAAACCGCTGCTGAAAGGAGAAAGAATCTCAACGCGCAGCGTTTCTTGGTCATTGATGATGCTGATCGGAACCAGAGTTCGGGTCAGTCCGCGTCTGTAAACTGGCCGCAGACAGTTTTAAATCAATATCTGCCGCTTGGTTCTGTGTTCATCTGGACAACAGCCGGTAAATATTTGCACCAGGACAGGCTGGGCTGTTTACCGCGGCTAGGGGGCGCTCTTGGCACCGACATGAGGCTAAGACACGAAAGCGCGTCGCGGCCTCCACCCAGGTTAGACCTCTGTGGGCCCTGGACCCCCCCCCTAGCATGACTTTGCTGTAGGCGTTTGTTGGGGTGATGTGTGGTCAGGCCCAGCTGTGGCCCACAGCTGGTTCCTGGGAACCAATTGGATGGTTTGTCTTCACCTTTTTCTTCAGAGTTGACCTTTGCCCCCCGCTAGCCGTGATGCTAACAGGGGGACCTGCAAACTGACTGGTTCTTCTCCAATTCCCAGGTCAGCCATCGGACGTCAACATGCCTTTCGGAAACACTCACAACCAGCTGAAGATGAAGTACTCGTCTGATCAGGAGTACCCCGACCTGAGCCAGCACAACAACCACATGGCCAAGGTGCTGACTCCTGAGATGTACGCCAACCTGAGGGACAAGGAGACGCCCAGCGGCTTCACCCTGGACGACGTCATCCAGACCGGAGTCGACAACCCAGGTACCCACCCAGCCCCTGGCACAGGTGACCTCCAGGGTAGTGGAGAGCAGCTCAGACAGGTGTTACCTCCGAACCAGGTGAACACCAGGTGACCCCACACCCAGCAGCCAGTCTGCTGTGCTCCAGACCTGTCCAGGAGCCAGAGGGAGCCACGGCTCCACCCAAGGACGTGCTGTCCTGAAGTTCTGCTGCTGCTGCTGATAAAACTCCCTAATTGGATTTTACAGCTGCATCTGCCTCATTTCTGCTCCCTAATTCCTCCAGGAGGTGACCTCTACTCCCCGAGCTGCCTTATCAAATCCACTTAATGTCCAGCCTTCTCCTGCACACGCTGCTTCATCTTCCTCACCTTCATCTGGCAGCAGGTTAATCAGATCCACCTCAATCTGCTGTTGGTTTTTAAAGGCAGAAACCCCAGACTGACCCACCCACCTGTAGTAGACATCAGGTCGGCCATCTTCTTCCTCTTCCTGGAGGAACGGTCCAGTCCAGTCCAGAGGAACCTCTTAGACGTCCTGATTGATGACTTTAGCCCTGTGAAGGCGGCAATTTTACCTGGGTTAGTTTAAACACACCAGTGTGTCGTCTGCACAGGCTTCGCTAACCTTAGCTGAATACTGCTAGTCCAAACCCAGAAGTTGTGGGACACCAGGACAAAGATCAGCCTGAATGGAGGGTTCACCATGAGCACAAACTCACTGGAGAGTGTGTGTGCGTGTGTGTCCCCAGGCCATCCCTTCATCATGACGGTGGGATGTGTTGCTGGTGACGAGGAGACCTACGAGGTGTTCAAGGATCTGCTGGACCCAGTGATCGAAGACCGCCACGGAGGGTACAAACCAAGCGACAAACACAAGACGGACCTGAACTCCGACAACCTGCAGGTGGGCAGCCGCCTGGCCCGGGGAGCAGGGGGCGCCGGCCTGTCCTCGCTTCTGATGACGTCACTCTGGGTTGCAGGGCGGAGATGATCTGGATCCAAACTACGTTCTCAGCTCCCGGGTCCGCACCGGGAGGAGCATCCGTGGCTTCTGCCTGCCTCCACACTGCAGCCGCGGGGAGCGCCGCGCCATCGAAAACCTCTCCATCCAAAGTATGACCTCACCTTCCGTCCTCTGTTGTGCAACAGCAGCTAATCGGCTTTAGCTGAACGCCATCGAGCGTGACGGCGTCCCCTTCCCAAGGCTGGCCTGGACTCAGGACGGTCCAGGAGCCAGACACTCAACAGTCAGGCTGGTTCGTTAGTCTCAGTCTGACGGTGCATTCAGGAGCCGCCTTGGCACCGCTGAAAGCTTCCGCCTCCCTGAGCTTCTGTTCTCAGGGAGGCCCGACTGCTGAGAAGAGGTGCTCTTTATTTAGCCGTTTCCCATCGTGCCTCGGTGTTACGTAAGCGTCAGCTCGGTTCCGTCCTGCCCAGACTCACAATGAGGCTGAGAGTTCCTCATCGCCCATCCTAATGAGGCTGGAGGCACCGCTCTGCTGCCCCCTGCTGGCTGACAGGAGCAGCACACACGCGTGACCAGCCACACCTGTGCTAGCAGCAGCAGCAGCACCCTCATCCAGCTGAGAGGTGGCACTCTGGTTTGTTCCACAGGTTTGGATGTTCTGGACGGGGAGTTCAAGGGCAAGTACTACGCTCTGAAGAACATGACTGAGGAGGAGCAGCAGCAGCTGATCGATGACCACTTCCTGTTCGACAAACCAGTCTCCCCACTGCTGCTTGCGTCCGGCATGGCCCGGGACTGGCCCGACGGCCGCGGTATCTGGTGGGTGGTGCTGAGCCCGGAGCTGTCGCCATAGAGACCGGGCCGCTCTGACTCGCTGCACTCGCGTCCACAGGCACAACGACAACAAGACCTTCCTGGTGTGGGTGAACGAGGAAGACCACCTGAGGGTCATCAGCATGCAGAAAGGCGGTAACATGAGGGAGGTGTTCACGCGCTTCTGCACCGGACTCACCAAGGTGAAGACCCACCCCCAGCACCTGTCCGGTGACGGGGGTGGGGCAGCCAGCTCAGAGCATCTCTGTCCACAGATCGAGTCACTGTTCAAGGAGCGCGGTCACGAGTTCATGTGGAACGAACACCTGGGCTACGTGCTCACCTGTCCGTCCAACCTGGGCACTGGTCTGAGGGCCGGCGTTCACGTCAAGCTGCCCAACCTCAGCAAACATGAGCTGTTCGGTCAAGTCCTGAAGAGGCTGAGGCTGCAGAAGAGGGGCACAGGTATGCAGATGCTACAGGTGGACGCACCTGGACCCGCCCACTCCAGCCAGCCGTCTGACCGGAGGGCTGCGTCAGCCTGTCCTTCAGGGCTCCTCATGCTGACACTTTTTCTCGTGTGTTTGAGGTGGCGTGGACACGGCGGCAGTGGGCGGAGTCTTCGACGTCTCCAACGCCGACCGTCTGGGCTTCTCAGAGGTGGAGCTGGTTCAGATGGTGGTGGATGGCGTCAACCTGCTGGTGGAGATGGAGAAACGTCTGGAGGCTGGCGAGAGCATCGACGACCTGATGCCGGATCAAAAGTGACCTGTCGGCGTAGCCCCGCCCCCAGTCCCGGCCCCACCCCCTACCCCCCACTGTGACCAATCAGGCTGCTCTGCTACTGTGCTTGTGTTTAGTTAGACTCCAGTCTTCCAACACCTGAGGGAGTTTCCCACTCCTGTCTGCACCTGTTGGACCCCTCTAACACCTGATCAATAATAAAGAGTGTGTGTGGCCCAAAGTCACCTGTTCCCATTCAGCACACATGTGCACGTGTGGCGTTCACTGACCCCGGGAAAGCCCAACACTAATGAGGGATGTGGCCTACCTGCCTCGCTAGTCCAGGTAAACCAGTCGGTCAGCAGGAGCGTCTGCGTCAGCTCCGGCACTTCTAAGACCAAAGCCATCAAAGAACGAGTGAAACACAGGTGTCCCAGACGGCACCGACACGGGTCCACTTCCAGCTCCAGGACCACAAACCAGGACAGGGTCCCACCAGCCTGGAGGGGCGGCTCCGACTTCTGGGTTGGCTGGCAACACAGGAGAGACAGCCAATTATGGGATGCCAATGGGAGCTGACTGGAGCTGAGCCATCGTCATGGAGACGCTGCTCTGAAACAGACAGACCAGAAACACTGCCTTCACGCTCTTTAATGAGATACAGGTGAACAGCAGTTGCACCAAAGCAAACCAACAAGCCCACAAAACCAAAGGTCCTCGGGACCGAACTCCAGGTCCTCCCAGCCTTGGCTGCAGCCCACCACCAGGGGGCAGAAGCAGGGACAGACAGGGGGTCAGAGTCAGGCTCCACCTGTTCCCTGACCCCTAACAGGTCCTGACCCGTGCTACAGCCTAAGTTCGTTGGCGATCTTGGATGCGATGTTCTTGAAGGCGATGGATGTTCCTGAGATGCGTTTGAAGCGGACGCCGTTCAGCGAGAGGCGGGGCAGTTTGCACACTTCCATCTCCCACTGGACGAGGTGGCCAGCATGTCCGTCTCCATGGACACAGAGTAAGAGGAAGTGTTCGCGTTGCTCGTAGTCACAGTTGTTGGCGTCCAGGACCTTCCTGATTTCCCTCATCATGTGCTGGGGCTCCATGGAAGAGGTGGTCTTCATGCTCCAGGTGAAGCGCAGTGACCGCGGCTTAGACTCCTTCAGAGGAGCCGCAGGAGGAGAGCCAGGCTCCTCTCCCTGATCACCTGACACGTTCTGGCTGCAGACGAGGGACATCAAAGGTTGGGTAACCCAGAGAGCAGAAACGCGGCCAACAGCTCAGAAGGTCTGCCAGTGGACTCACCTAGACCCCTCCAGCCGGCCGTTCCTCTCAGCGTCTGACAGACCTCTGATGAGACAGGAGCAGAGGGAAGGTCATGAGGTGGGAGCGCGAGGGGGGGGTCACACTGGAGCAGCAGCTCCACGTACCTGCGGGTGAGTCTGGACGTGAGTTTGGAGAACAGGTTGGTGGAGCCTCGAGCCCGTGATTGGGAGAGGGCCGCCGGGTCATGTGACAGGCTGGGCGAGGCAGGGGGGCCGTTGTAGGTGGCGGTGCGTCTTTCCCGAAGCTGACCCCCGTGAAAGGTGCTGCGACTGGCCGTCCCTCGAGGGAAGCGCTCGGATGAAGCCGCAGCGCTGCTGACGCTGTATGTGGAGGCTCCGCCCACTGACCTCTGCGGAGGCGTGCCGACTGAACTGGGGGGGCACACAGCAGGCGGAGGGGTCAGTGGACACGGTCCCGATTGGAGCGCCTCCTGGAAGACGTGTGTGTACCTGCCGTCCTGCCCATTCTGCAGCGGCACGCTGCCCTGGTCGGTGGTGCTGCGTTCGGGCGCACTGCGTTCGGAGCAAACATACGTGTTCCTGCGCGTCATGCTGGAGGAGGAACTCTGGGTAGAAACAGCAGATCAACAACCAGCGTCAAGAAACGGACCCATTCGTTCCTGTTCCCAGGAACCCACCGTGGGCGTGGCCACCACGGCTCTCCGCTCCGGGACGGCAGCCATGTTGGGGTTGGGGGCGCTTCCGAGCAGGGGACCTCCTGCCTCAGCTGCCCCCAACGTCCTGCTCGGTCCTCCTCCTTCTGCTGAGGCCTGAATCCCCCTGGGAGGAGGAGCTGCTGGGGCCGCCGGACGTGCTGCAGGAGCAGAGGAGGTGTCAGTTGAAGTTCTCCTCCAGTTACACTTCCTGCTGCTCTCCTACCTTGTTCACTGTACCTCCTTTGCTTGGAGGAGGTGGTGGAGGAGGCGGAGCCTCGCGGTTGTGTTGGGTGTGCTGGAGACTGACCTCTGCTGGGGCAAACAGCAAGCAGGCCAGCAGCAGACGTGGTGTCGTTAACCTCCGCCTAGACAAAGACGTGGGAGGTCAGAGGTCAGAGGTCAGAGGTCAGAGCAGGAGGTCGCTGATCAGCTGCTCCACGGCCACTCGCTCCTACCTCAGCCACTTTGCGTCCAAGCAGCAGGTACGTGGCTGTGATGTCATCGTACTTCATCTTGCAGAGTGAGTCAGTGATGTCGTCGGGGCAGTAACCCATGGCAACCATCAGGTCTGGAACACAGAGAGCACCTGATCAGGTCCCGCTCCTGAGTGGCTCCCGGTCACCCTCTAAACAAAGCGATCCCACCGTACCGATCCTCGCCTGGTCTCCAATGTCCAAGTCTGGCTGGATGAAGGGTTTCAGCTCCTCTTCCTCAGAGCCGGCGTTTATCCAGCGGTCCTTCATGATTTGCTGAAACAAAAACATAAACTCAATGAACTGATCGATGACCTGAATGAGAGCAGAAGGGGACCATTTCTGTTCCACCACAGTCTGCAGTATTAGCTCCTGAGGCTAACGGCTGAGGCTAACGGTTGCACTGACGCCTTCTGACCTCCAGGGTTCCTCGTTTCCCCGGGTTCAGCACCAGGAAGCGCTTCAGCAGGTTCTCGCAGTCGGTCGACATGTAAAAGGGAATCCGATATTTTCCACGCAAAACTCTCTCCCTCAGTTCCTGCGGACAGACGGACACCTCAGAAGAGCTGCAGATCTCACCTAAACCACCAGGGCACCACACCTCCTTCATCGGTCATACAGACCTTCAGGTTCTGCCCATCAAATGGTAGAGATCCACTGACCAGAGTGTAGAGGATCACCCCCAGACTCCAAACATCCACCTCAGGACCATCATACTTCTTCCCCTGAAAGTGGAAGAAGCAATGGTGAGGGTCCTCATGGAGATGGACACACACACTTCCAGCCCTGCAGGTTCCTGCACTTACCTGAAAGAGTTCAGGAGCAGCATAGGGAGGAGAGCCACAGAAGGTGTCCAGCTTCCCCCCAACACTGAATTCATTACTGAAGCCAAAGTCTGCTAGTTTAATGTTCATGTCAGCATCCAGGAGCAGGTTTTCTGCCTGAGGAGCAGGAGGAGGAGCAGGAGGCCATGTCAGCATCACCTCTCCATGTTGCAGTGTTGGCTGCAAGGCTGAGGAAGAGAGCTCTCACCTTCAGGTCCCGATGAACTATGTGCTTCTGATGGCAGTACTGCACCGCAGACACAATCTGAAAACAAGACACACAGGGGTGAGACCAGTGGGACGCGGACGGAGGGGACAGAGAGACACACACCTGTCTAAACTTGGCTCTGGCCTCCTTTTCCTTCATTCTTCCATGAGCGACAAGATAGTCAAACACCTCACCTGCACACACAGAGGAACACCTGAGCATAACCAACACAGGGTCAAAGGTCAGGGGCTGCACACATGACCTGGCCTCACATGACTGACCTCCACTGGCATACTCCATCACCAGATACAGGGTCTTCTCTGTCTCCACCACCTCAAAGAGCTTCACTGCAGACAGACAGGAGCAGGTGAGTCAGACAGGCAGGCAGGCAGGCAGGCAGGCAGGCAGACAGACAGGCAGGCAGGCAGACAGACAGACAGAGAGTTAGACAAGCAGGCAGGCAGACAGACAGACAGGCAGGCAGACAGGCAGGCAGGCAGGCAGACAGACAGACAGACAGACAGGCAGGCAGGCAGACAGACAGAGAGTTAGACAAGCAGGCAGGCAGGCAGGCAGACAGACAGACAGAGAGTTAGACAAGCAGGCAGGCAGGCAGACAGGCAGGCAGACAGACAGACAGGCAGACAGACAGGCAGGCAGGCAGACAGGCAGTTAGACAAGCAGGCAGGCAGGCAGACAGGCAGGCAGGCAGACAGACAGTTAGACAGGCAGGCAGACAGGCAGGCAGGCAGACAGACAGTTAGACAGGCAGGCAGACAGGCAGGCAGGCAGGCAGAAGGTGTGTCTGAGTACTGTTTACTCACCAATGTTGGGATGATTTAAAACCTTCATTATTCTCACTTCTCTGAAGAGCTGGCAGACAGACAGACAGACAGACAGACGGTCAGACGGACAGACGCCGAATAAAGGCGGACAGGCGGTGTGCAGGGGCTGCCGGGGGCCTGGTCCCTCACCTTCTGCAGGCTGCTGGGGTTGAGCTGGGTCTTGTCGATGATCTTGACGGCCACCTTTAAGAAGAACAGGTCAGGCCTCTGAGGGAGCAGCAGGGACCGACAGCCTCTCCTCACCTCTCTCCCAGTCAGCACATGTCGAGCCAGCTTCACTTTGGCAAAGTTTCCCTTTCCGATGGTTTTCAGCAGCCGGTAGTTTCCCACATGCGGCGACTCGGCGGAGCTTTTGCAGCGAGAGGAGCAGACTGGGTGCAACAGCTGCCTGTGAGCATCCTTCACCGATGTCTGCTGTTGGGAGAAAATCAAAGCTGTCAGAACCGTCCACACCTGAGCTGGACCAACCCAGACTGACTGAGCTGGACCTGGACCTGAAACTAGCCCAGGAGGCTGCTTCACTCGCACTTGGGTTGACTTGGTCTACAAGCCAGCCTCGAAGACAGAATTTGAGGCCAACTCACGGTCTCCGCGTCCCGCTCGCTGACGGTGGCCAGAGGGGTCCTCGCTGACATCTTCGCCGGATCACTGGGGGGTGGGCCCGCTCATGAAGCCGTCTGTCCGCCCCGGAACCTGCCTGAACTTAGCGGACTGTCAGCGGGCTGCTGTCTCCACAGACCGGGTTCATCCGGCCAAGCTAAGGCCCGGCATCACTGGTACGGGAACGGGCTGTTATCTGTCCCGGCTGCGCCCGGGACGCTTTAACTGTTGGCAGCTTTTCAGTGACATAGATCCAAAGTAAACCGGAGCACCAGCCTCCTTACTCAGTTAGCCGGTTAGCCTGTAGCAGCCTGGAAAACCCGGCTGTCTACTCCTGGGACCAGACCCGGTTCGCTCCGTCTTCTTGGGTTCTGGGGGTCCGACAGCCGCACAGCGGAGACTGCTTTATTCAGCTTCTCTTCACTTTCTGACAGCGCAGTTTTTTTTTCCAGACTTTCGCTGCCTTCGGCGTAGCGTTTCTCCACCTTCGGTAGCCAAGATGGAGGCCAGGCCAGCGCGAGTGCGGTGACAGGAAGTGGCGTCATAGTTAGCGCCGCAGCTGATTGGTCAGTGAGCGGAGCAACGGCGTTGCTTGTTGCTGGGGTAACTGAAACGCGAACAAGCTAGTTTGAAGTTAAAAAAAAGTTAGAGATGTCCTCAAAGCGCCAATGATGCTGATGTACATTCAACAATATAGGAAAAGTGTTTGAATGTTTAGAACCTCAGAGCTTCCAGACTTTAGTTTTAGTTTTAATTTAGTTTAGAGAAAAACAACTACTGCACAAGATCGAACACACTGGTGTGATTGCACAGATTCACTCTTCAGTTGGTCTAGATTGAGCATTAAACTGATCAATGCAAAGAAAGCCTCCTCTTGAGGGTGATTTGATTGATCTTCTGATGGATCCAGGTGACTTTGATCCTGGAGAAGAATGGAGGTCTGTGGGTGGTGCAGATGTCCTGGTGACGGTTCTCCTCCACGCTCTGCCTGATGGAGCGGACGTCAGCCGCTGACAGGCTGCTTTTCAGGGCCAGCAGGGCTGACACATGGCCATCGCTGAAAACAGTTAGCAACAGCTTTAGCGCAGCTCCGCGTAGACAAGGTCAGAAAGTTGGATAAACCTCACCAAATCATTTGTTGTGTTTCTTTTATTTGCCTCTATCATTTGATGCCCTTTGTTGTTGTGTTGAGCTGCTGTAAAAGTGAAACTGTGAACATGACAGCACTCAGCAACCCTCTCTTCCTGTGACACACCTGAACCCCACCCACAGTCACCATGGAAACCAGGTGTTGAGTTGCAGCAGCTGGTAGGTTGTTTGCATAAGAAAAACAGAACAACTGTTTTCAGGTGTGCCAGGACAGACTCAGTGGTGTTCCACCTGTTCAGACTCAGTGGTGTTCCACCTGTTCAGACTCAGTGGTGTTCCACCTGTTCAGACTCAGTGGTGTTCCACCTGTTGGTGTTCCATCTGTGTGCTTTCCCTCTTTCTAACCCTAACCCTACCGCCCACCAGTCATGCCAGCAGCCTTGACCTTGTCCCTACCTGAGGTCGGGGAAGGCTCGGGCCAGGCTGACCATCTCCAGCTGAACACCTCCAGGGTCCTGCAGGCGGAGCAGCAGCTGGCTGGGCCACAGAGACTCGCCGCAGCCCTGACAACACAGACAAGCAGCAGCGCCTCACCCATCTGTAGCTCACAAAGTGTCCACCAAGGAGACATTCCTGAGAGGAGAATCCTCTAAAGTGGCCAAAGGACAGGTGGTAGGATCTCACCTGGCTGGCAAAGAAGTGGCTGATCTTTCGGGTGTCTTCAGTCATACGCTGAGCCCCGCCCACCTGCTGCTCTCTGCTCTTTGAGCCAGTCTTCATCATCGTCTTCACATAGCAAAGAACCAGATCCTGATGGAGGACAGACAGCAGGGACTGGACACAGACGGACAGTCAGTAGGTGATCAACAGACAGGTGGACAGGAGCCTCACCTGTCTACAGGCTGGTTGCAGCTCCGCCAACTCTGCCAGCTGCTGGTCCAGACAGTCCAGCAGAGAATCCAGGACAGGGACTGACCCGTCCATCCAGATGGGCGTCCAGAGGTGACGAAAAGACGCCTGCAGCAGCAAACACGAAGAGCGTTTGTCTGTACTGCTGACCCACTGGAGAGACAGCCTAGAAGCAGCAGATCGGCGCAGCTAACCCTCAGCAGGGGGGAGGGGCCAAAGCCCAAAGAAACAAGATCAGGCTGTAGCACAGCTAAGCAGGCTAATGCTATTGCTAGCAGCTGGAAGAAGGCCCACAGGTCATAGGTCTCAGTGCCACACCCAGAGCTTGGACTGTACCTTCAGCTGGGCGTGGATGGGATCAGTTAAACACCTGTACCCACAGTCCCTCAGGGCGGCCAGTGTATCCAGGCAGTGACGTTGTTGGAGCACCGACACACTTTCTGTTTGGGCGCTGATGTAATCTCTGAGGGCAAAGGTCCAGTCAGCAGCAGAGCTTCGGCTGTTCTGACCCACTCACTTGACCGAGGTCCGCAGGTGCTCACCTGAGCTGCTGCTCACACACCAGGTGAGCTTTAACCACCGAGTGGACGCTTCTGTGGTCCAGCTTCACAAACGCCTCCAAGCGCAGTCGATAGCTACAGGAGGACATGAGGAGCACCTGCACAGGTACGTCTGCCTGCACCTGCAGGCGCTCGGTGGGTGTGGGTTACCTGTGGAGGAAACCCTCCAGGTGGGTTGTGATGCTCGCTGCTCTCTGCCGGTCTCTGATCACACAGGCCAACTCCTTCAAGGTGCTGTCAATCATCTAGAAACGGGGGTACAGAAGCCTTACATCTGCTGCACACCTCCACCGTCCAGCCCGTCACCACCCAGGTGTCTCACCTGGATCAGGTCCACGCCCAGGGGACTGAAGCAGTACTGGTTAATCAGCTCAGGTGGGCCCCGATCAGTCAGCTCTCCTCTTTGTCCAGAGCGGTCTAAGAGCCTCAAAGTCTCTGAGCAGGTGCTCCTCCTCCTCGCTGCAGAGGTCCTGGGAGAAGAGCTGCTCCTCCCTCCGGATCAGCTCCCTGCTCACTTCCTCAAGCTGCTGCTGCTGCTGAGGAACCTCCTGGTGCTTCAGCCGGTTCTCTGAGGAGAAGAACCAGTCGGTGAGTCTGATCTGCTCCCACTGGTTCTGACTGGGTCTGTCTTCTTCTCACTTGTGTGTTTGTTCTTCTCTCTCCTGAGCTTCTTCCACATCTTCGTTTCCTCCTTGAGGGTCCTGCAGGTTCAGGACCCACCTGATCCTGATCAGAGCAGCAGACAACGACAATCACATGACCTCTTCGGTGGTGGTGGGAGGAGCAGCCGCTGGTCAGACCAGCTCAGGTGTCATGTGAGGGGCGGGGTTTCACCCAGCTCTGGTCCACAGCGCCCCGCTGAGGAGAACAAGGTTTACTGCAGGCTGAAGACCAAACGGAAGGCGCCAGGACCTTCTTCCTTCAGTCTACTCTAAATTAGGACGGGTCCAAGCTTGGAGAACCAAGTTGAGCGACTTATGAGACTCACTGTCCCCAAATCGCTGATGAACCCATGGACACCTGGTGTCAGTCAGATCCTGGCCTGGTTTCTGGGTGAGTTTGCTTCTGAGGGCTTAACCCAGGACCTGGACCAGGACCTGGAGCTGGGTCAGGACTGGGAGCATCATCTGGAGCTGGATCCTGGGATGTGAGCTCTCCTTTCTGCTTGTGTGTGTGTGTGATCAGAACCTCCTCCCTGAGTGCTCACACTCACTTTATTCAGTCTCAACTGTGGTGAAGACGGAACCAATCGGACTTCAGGACCAACATGACATCACAGGAAACAACATTTAGCACAACGTCAGCTGCCTCCTGATTGGTCGCTCCAGTTCTGCCATCAGAGCAGTGACCAATCAGGAGGCAGCTGATGAGTCCGTACATTCAGCCCAGCCGACGCCACAAAGATCGCAGCCTCAAGGTTCCGAAACACCGAAACCTCTCAAAGTCAAAGCTTCAAGTATCCAAGCTAGCTTAGCATGAAGACAGGAACCAGCTAACTGCCTCTGTCACGTGGCTGCTGGTCACCAGAGAAGCTAGCAAATGTTCTCCAGACCAATCAGCTGGCTTGATGAGGTCATCCCTTTGATTTCATTGGCTGTTTAATCAAGGTGATGTGTTCAAGGACCTGCGGTGAACCTGCAGCAGTTTCACAAACATTCGCACAATCAGCAGGAAACAAACATTCACTGGATCCACGAGTCCGTCTGCCGCCGCTGCAGCCCGCAGGCGTACATCTGAGAATGTATGCAGTGATCCAGAGGAGGCGCCACAGGGAACCTGCTAGCGCCGCGCAAACCATTAGCCGTTGGTGTTGCCACAGTCACTGCTAACGGTGACTGACTGCTCTCCACTTCCAGTGTGTTGTGAATGAATGCTAACGTTGCTAATGGTCATGTGATCGGCACTGGTTTCTGCTGATGGGACCACGGTGGCACCAGTTACACTTCAGGAGGCAAACTGAAGGCCGTCGGCGCCTCGAGCCGCTCGTTTGGTGCTGTCATTAGCGAAGGAGGCGGCGGGGGCCCCGCGGCCTCTGGTGCTAGCTCTCCTCTCCTTAGGGGAAGGTCTGCTTGGACCCCGAGATGACGTGACAACACCTGCAGGCTGGAGGTTCCCGCCGGGCTCCACGATGGTGTTTATCACTGCGGCAACAGCAGAATAGACTCGTCAGTACACAGGCTGGCTACCAGGCAGGCTAACACAGCTTTCTGGCAGGAGGCTGGTCCAACCAGCAAACATCTGCCTCTCTGGCTGCTGTCAAGGTCCTCCTGTGGACCTCAGCCCTCCTACCTTCCAGCTGTTTCTGGACTCTCCTCAGCTCCTTCAGGATGGAAGCCAGTTCCTGAAAGACACAAAGAACAAAGACCACAGTCATCGTCCAGCAGCTCCTGACGCCGAAGCTGCCGCTGCTCGCTCAGGCTGACTAGAACCTTGTTGGAGGTTTTCAGGATGGGCAGCTCATCTTCAGCGTTCATCTTGGCCTCAATCTCCTCCCAGACCTCAGTCTTGTTCTGGAACAGAACTCTGAGAAGCAGGAGGACGTAGGAGGACGTCAGAGGACCACGGCGGCTAAGACGCTGATGTTAACCGACTCACTTCATCTTCTGGGCCAGCTGCTCCGTGTTCTCCCTGATGGCCTGAGACAGCTGAGAAACCGGGTTCAGCATCAGGTTGTCCACCAGCACCTGAAAGAGAAAAAGTGCTTTAGTCTCGAGCACCTCCACCTCCAGGACCAGTTCCTAGCCCACTGGGGGCCCACCAGTGAGACCAGCAAACATCTGGGTCACCCCAGTCTGAATGTAGCTGTAGAAGAGAGACAGAGACCTCCTCTGGCTTCCACAGACGCTGGTGCTTGGACCTGGACTCTGGCTCATTCATGTTTGCGTCCAGGTCCGAGAGCGCAGCAGAACCTGGAGGAACCTTCTGGTAGCTTAAACTGGCCTCAGGAATGTGCTGGACCAGCTGGAAGAGAGAGGAGCCAACCACTAGAGAGAGTCTGCAAAGAGCTCCAGGCATGCAGCAGCCAGTCCTGTTGGGCCCCAGGTCCGCCAGGCACCAGTTCCACAACCGAGGGAGACAAGGGGGACCAGGGAGACCTGGAAGACCAAGGGGACAACGGGGACCAGGGGGACCAGAGAGACCAAGGGGACCAGGGGGAGCCGTGCATGAAGAGAATCCTCTTCTTTTTTTAGCAAAACCACAGGCGAGTTTCAAAATCAAGATGATATGATGAGCTGGGCTTCTTTACCGGCTAGCATGGCTTCGCACTGGCTAGCGTGGGTTAGCACTGGCTAAATGGTCAATCTGTGAAACCCCCAGTAGGTCTGTGGTAGGGAAACATGTAGATGAGGTGGGGGAGGACGGGGGGGAAGTGGGGGCAGCAGCAGCTAGGAACTCTGGGTCAACCCGCATGTGCTGGTGAGCAGCAGCTTGACCCACCTCCTCCCTGGCGGACACGCTGGAGGCTGGCCTGCTGGCTCTGGCAGCCTCCGCGGGGCCCGGCGGGTCTCCATCCCCGGCCACGTCATGGATCTCCTGGGCCAGAATGGCCAGGTCCTTGGCCAGGTCCTGGCTGAGCCTGCAGGACAGATGGACAGTTGGGACTGGCTGGCATCTGACCACGCTCACGCGGCAGCTCCTGGTTTACTTGGCGATCTCGGCGCTGTGGGTGGACCAGTTCTGGTATGGGTCCATCTCATCCTGGTCCTGGTCCTCTGGCTCCAAGGAGACAGACCTGGAGCGGGCTGCTGTCCGACGGCCGCTGGTCTTCTGAGCAGGTGTAGAGGTTTGCGAGGGCGCCTTGGCCCTGAGGGTCCCAGAGGTCATCTCGTAGTCTTCCTCAGAGGATGAGGAGCAGCCTGAGGCCTCGACCTTCAGATCGGAACCTGCACACAAAGCAGGTCAGGACTTCCTGAGGACAGCCGTCCCTTCCTGCTACCAGCTCAGCCTGGACCCAGGTGGGCTAAAGCTACAGAACTGCTCTGAGCCTGGGCAGCCCAGGGAGGTCAAAGGTCAGTTCCTGGACATTCACGCCAGCATGTCCAGAGAGCGGGACAGGACTCACCAGCGCCAGAGGCCTTGGCTCCACCAGAGCGGTTGCGGTTGGGGAGCTGCTTGGCTTTGGCGGCTGCCTGACGAGCTTCGCCCCCGATCCACCTTCTGCTGGGGGGCGGCGGCTCGGAGGTGCGGTTGGACGGGTTGCTGCGGCCGCTGGAGGACGTCTCGGTGTCGCTAGGCGCGGTGAAGGAGCCGGTCCTCTTCCTGGGCAGGGCCAGGATGTCCAGCCTGGACAGCTTCCTGCCCTCGGCGCCAAGCCGGGCCGGAGCACCGGTGGGCTCGGACGCGTGCGGGCCCCGGTCCCGCTCCCGGTCCGCCTCGGCACCTTCGTTGTCCGAGGTGTCGCCCAGGCGAGCTCGGCGCAGCATGGAGGCGCGCGTGGGCCGTGGCGCCGACAGGCTGTTGGAGCGCGTCAGTGGCGGCTTCCCGCCCTCGTCTCTGGGGGGCGGAGCCAGCAGCTTCCTGCTGCAAGCAGCCTGACAGGAGGCGTGATGGTCAGAGGAGGCGGACTCGCTCCAGGCAGCAGTGGACAAAAGTAGGGGGGGGGGGGAATCGCGCAGAGAAGAGCGATAATGGGGGGGGATGAGTACCAAAGAGGGGGGGCGGATGGAGGGGGAAGGGAGGGGGGCCAGGGGGGAAAAGGGAAAGGGGGTAAGGCAAACAAACGGGGCATAGGATGGGGCACCCTCCGTCCCCGTCTCCGCGCTCACCTGCTGTCGGCGTTTTTCAGACAGACGCTCACGGGCACTGACCTGCCGTCCTTTCTCCTGGATGGACGGACTCGAAGAAGACTTCTCCTTCTGGAGGCCCTTGATGGAGGGGCGGGCTTTGGGGGTGGGGCCGATGGGTGTGTTCTTACCGCTCAGCTGGCTGACCGTGCTGGCCGTGTCCACGTCAGACTCCCCCGAGAGCGAATCCTCCACACGGATGGGCGGAGCCCCTTTCCTGGAACCATGGTGGGAGGTGAGTGGAGCTAGAGGGGCATCCGGGGAAGCTCCTGCTGGGTCCCGGAGGAAGGGCTGGGGGTCCTGGAGGCTCCTCCGCTCCAGCTCCCTCATGGACGGCTGGCTGGAGATATGAGGAAGCTTCTTCATCTGCACGCCGGTGGCGGTGCCGGACCTGTCTCTGGTGAAACTCTCCTGGCGGAGGACGGACGTGGGGATGGCCTGGTCCCTGCTGGAGACCCCGTCCTTGTCCTGTGTCTGCAGATTGGGAGCGGAGCTGTTCTGCTTGACACCGCTCCTCCTGGTCTCATGGCCGCTCAGGGTCCGGATCAGGACCGTGGTCGGAGGACTTTTGCTGGGAGGGTCTGAAGTCCTGTCAGACGGGCCCAGAAGCTTCAGCTTGTGGAGTCTGTCCTCGGAACCGATGTAAAAGGAGGTGGCGCCAGAGCCCACCTGGCCTGGAGCTTTCTGGACCTTCTCCAGGAAAGCTCCGTCGTCTGAGCGGCTAGCATCGCTCAGGCTGTCCGGGTCCAGCTCGTCCTGCAGGCTCAGGTGCTGAGACGCGTCCGCCAGACGGGGACACGGTCTTCCCTGGGGCTCCTGGTCTGGGAGATGCTCCTTTCCAGAGAGGCTCCCCGCTACGCTCTCCAGCCTCTCTGGCGGAACTTGGGGCAGCAGCCTCCTGGTTCTGGAGCTGTGGCTGGACTCGGACTCAGAGTTGTCCCAGCTGCCCACCGACCGGCTCGTCCAGGCTGGATCTGGAAAAACCCAGAAGACATCAGGCATCTTCAGGAGGTGGAGGTGTTGGCACCAAAGCATCTAGACCCAGGTTCTATCATCCAGGTACCTACAGGAGACAAGGTGGACAGAACGAGGGACAGCACCTTCTACACAGTCCATGTGAGGTGGAGCGGGAGCAGAACCAGAACCAGAACCAGAACCAGAACCAGAACCAGAACCAGTGTAGCTGTCTGCCAGACTGGCCCAACAGGAAACCCACTTTGGTCCTTCCAGATCCGAATTGTGAATGGCCGGAACCTGAACATCAAAGCCAGAAGATCTGTGATGATGAAGAAGGTAAAACAGGTGTTTCAGGGGTGGGCGGAGCCTCGCACCTGCGCGTGGTTGCTCTGCAGGCTGCTGGTTGGAGCTGCTAGCTCAGCATCGAGGTTAGCCGGCGCATCTGTGTCGTGGATCACAGGTCGGTGGACGCCGCTGTACTCCGGAGAGTCCAGGACGCCAAACACCTGTTGGAGCACAGGGGACACGTGAGGGGAGGCCGGGGTCACCATGGCAACCAGGACAACTCCTCTGGGGTCACCTGACTGCTCACCTGGTCGATCATGCTGCGGGCCTGCTCCACCTCTCTGTCCTGGGCTTCCGTCTCGATGGTGTAGGTCCCAGCATCACTCAGGCTGTCGTCCTCCTCGGTCCTCACCCGCTGCGAACCTTTAGGCTCCGCCCCCCTCGGAGCCGGGCCCGGACAAGCCGCAAGGGTGCAGTCGGACGTTCCTGGAGGCTGAAAGGTGGAGGTGGGGCGGAGGTCCGGGGTAGGAAGCAGGGCTTCTGCTGCCGGTATCTTTCTGGCAGGAGGAGGGGACACCATGACTGGGGGAGCCGACATGGGGGGAGTGGAGGCCCTGTCCCTGGTTGGGGTGGACGCCCTGTCCCTGCTTGGGGACGTGTCCTGAGCAGAAGCCGCCAGGACTTCGGCGGCGAACTCTCTCGCTAGTTTGGACTGTTTGCCGACGCTACCGAAGGGTCTGGTAGCGGCGGAGGACGAGGCAGCTTCTGGCTCCGTCTGGTCCCTCTTCAGAGAGCTGGACCTCTGAGGACCACTGTGGGCCTTCAGGGGAACCATCACCTGCTGAGCGGGAGGCACCTGACCGTGCACGGAGGCTGGCCGCTCGCCGCCCTTCCGCCGCTCCCCCTTGGCCTTCGTGCCGGGGTGGGGCTCGGCCAGGACGGGGTTGTGCGTGAACGACTGCGAGCGCTTCTTTCGGGGGTTGTCGTCGAAGAACTCGATGATGAAGGCCTGCTGGCTGAGGTGTTCATGAAGACCCTGCGGGGCCGTTGGGGACTGACCCCTTTGGGCCAGGAAGTGGTCCGGGCCAGACAGGGGCGCTGGTGAGTCCTGCAGCGGCTTGTGGAGGACTTGTGTTGGAGCAGTAGGCTGGACCCGGACGGACCGATCGCCCTCAACCATCTGGACAGCCTGATGGGTCAGAGCCGGACTTGCCTGCAGAGCTGGGTCTTCAGAGTCACTCTGGGTTCCATCCTCATGGTGGTGACCTGGGCAGAACAAAGAGCAGTCAGTCCAGCAGCCAGTAGAAGGCGGACCACGAGGACGAGGACCTGGTTCTGGGTGGGCTTCACCAGGCCAGGACCAGCATCAGGCCTTCCCCACACCAGAACCCCAGTCCAGGCCCAGAAGGTCTTCTGTTGGCTGGTTCTCACCTTTCAGGGTCTTGGTGCTCACGGCCAGGTCGCTCTTGGTGCTGTGGACGTCTTCACTGGTTGGACGTCTTTTCAGGATGCTGACATCACTGCGAACCAGCCAATCAGCTACCTTGCTCTCTGCTGACATCACCTCAGTGGGTGTGGCCACCGTCACCTTGGCAGGAAGGCTCTGCTGCTTCCTCTGGCGGGTGGAGAATTTGGTGACATGGTCTTTGATCTTGATCTTTCCGGGCATGTCCTCGTCAAACTCAATGGTGAAGGAGGCGTGGCTCTGGACCACAGGTGGAGTAGAAGTGGGAGGGGAGGAGCACGCAGGAGGTATGTCCGTGTCCTTGGTAGGGACTTCGTGGACCGCCGGCTCGGAGGCTTTGGGCTGCTGAAAGTCTTTGGTGGGAATTTCAAAGTAACTTGGTTCTCGCTGGTAGGACAGGAAGATGTTCTTCTGGTGGGAACCATCTGGGCCCACAGACGATGCCTCTTTCTGCACCTCTGAGAACAGGAGAGGACAAGCGCCACCCATGAGTGGGAGTGGCCTCAGCCCAGCTTTAGCTCTGCCTGGACCGGGTCCGGTTCCTCTGGTGACCCCGGCTGCTGTCCTGGTTCTAAACATCTCAGCTAAAAGCTAGCCTAGGAGCTAACTGCGCTAAAAGCTACTGGTGATGCACCTGTGTGATGCTGCTGGCTGCAATGGGTTTGGCCCCCGTAGTCCTCGTCCCCCCACCACGACGGCTGGCCGTAGAGCGGAGTGGGCCGGCACACGGACGCCTCTGGGACACAGAGACAGCAGCAGGTCGGAATCAGCTGATCCAGCAGCAAAAGCTGCAACACGTGAGCCCGCCAGGAACGCATGCTCACCCTGGGGGAGGCTCTTGCTGCTCGGCGTCCTCGGACGCTCCTCCGCCTCCTTCTTCACCTCCAGAACCTTCAGGCTCATCTGCAGCTGACTGCTGTACTTCTCATGCTGCAACAGCAGGGGGCACTGATTCACCGCTGGTTCAGTTAGAGGGGGAAAACACACTCTCTCATACACACACACACACACACACACACACACACTAACACACCTTTAGAGCTTCTTCTGGCACTTTGTGCTGACTTCGCTCCAGAATGTAAACATGAGAATGTAAAGAAGTTAAATAAAATAACCAGAGTGAGAATATTTAAGACAAATATCTGCACAGATAATAAACATGGGGGAACAGGCGAGTCCAGGTGAGTCCAGGTGAGTCCAGGTGAGTCCTCGTCTGACTCAACACTAGGAAACAGATGCTGGTTTGTCAACATTTGCATTTCCCACCATAAAAGCATGAAAGTCAGGATATCATAGCCGAAGCGGATGACGTCAGAGAGTTTGAGGGTGATGTAGGTTTGATCGGGAATCCTCAGGTCATTCACAAAGGTCTGTCATGAGTAAACACACACGCACACACACACAGAATAGCACCTTTAGATCAACTTTAATGTTACCTAAATGCTAATCTTGCCAAGATTTTTGAAAGGTTCATGCTAATGATGTCGTCACTCTGTGTGTGTGTGTGTCTGACCCCGTTAAGGCTCCCCAGGTCTTTGACCAGGTGTTCATCTGTGGTCAGGTTGTAGTTGATGACAGCATGCTGTTTGTCCACGCTGCGAGACTGTTGACGAGACACCAGAGGCTCAGGTGAACCACAGACCTGCAGACGCCTGACCACATGTCAGCCTGGCAACAACAGCCTGCTCCTCATCAATGTTCTCATCACAGCTGCTGGTGGAAGGGTCAGGGTCGGGGTCAGGGTCGGGGTCAGGGTCGGGGTCAGGGTCGGGGCCAGCCAGACTCACCTGTAGCATGAGCTCGCAGTCCTCCCGGCCCACAAAGATCATCTCTTTGGGGAGACGATGACGAGAACCCGAGCTGCTCACCAGGAACCACGAGGTCACACTCATCTTCACTGGACTTCAGGAAAACCTGGTCTGGTTGTACTGGGGCAGAGAGGATCGGTGCACTGGTTAAACTGGGTTATCTGGGTTAACTGGGTTAGGGGCTGGACCTTAGCTAGGCTGATCTGGGTTTGAGGGTTAGATCAGCTGCAGATGTTCAGGGTCTGCGAGCGTCGCTGGGTTAGTGCTGGGGGGTTATGCTGGGGGTGGGGGTGGATCTAGCCGCAGAAATGCAGAGTCACTGTTTCGGAGCCTCTTTTACCCGACATTTTTAACGTCACCTGACCTCGTTGACGTCATCGCCTGCTCGTTACCTGAAGCAGACAACACCCAGCACAGTGGGTACATGCGCGTGTACACATACACACGCGCGCGCCTGCATATACAGAATCAACGGCGCGCCCTCGCCGCCTGGTCCTGGTCCAGGCCGAGCAGCGGAGGAGCGAGCAGACAGACGTGTCCCCCTGCACGCCCTGTCCTCCCCCACCTCAGTGTCCCCCTCCACGCCCTGTCCTCCCCCACCTCGGCGGCTCCTACCTCCGCGCCTGTGCCGCTGGTCCTCGGCAGCTCTGCGGGCTGTGGAGCTGCCCGGGCGGCTGGAGTCCGTCCGGGGGCCGGCCGAAGGTGCTGCAGCGCGGACACCGATTCACAGCGGCGCCGGTGACACAGGCGGAGATGCTGCTGCTATGGCATCTCTCCTCCTCCTCTTCATCTCTCCTCCTCCTCCTCCTCCTCCTGACGCACCAGCTGCCACCCGCTGCGTCAATGTGCGATGACGCACCGCACCGGAAGGAATGTGGGAGACCCCAATGAAATAAAGGAGAATAAAGAATGCTGGAAGGCGTGCGTGTGATGCTCCTCGCCGGTGTGGTCGGAGGTGATCTGGGCTGATTCCCGGAGATCAGCGCGGCTGCTGCCGCCAGACGAAGCGACGGTTTCAGCTGATCTGTGACCGACGCGCTTTCTGCTCCGTCTCTTATTTTGAAGGGCGGGGTTTTCGGCCTGAGCCTCGCTAGTTTGACGACCCGGCCAGAAACACCTTCAGTCACGTGTTTCTTCGTCTCGACGAGCTTTTAGCTACATTATTTTATATAAGTGAGACTTTCGGGACGGTCACGTGACGGCGTCTTGGTCCCCAGGTTTTCTAAGCACGTTCATCCTGTGCGCTCCATCCGGAGTCACGTGGCCAGATGCTCTGGGTGCTGCGCCTCGAGGTGACGTCACCGCGTTCTTTCATCCAGGAGGGTGGTCATCCACGTCACAGACCAAAGACGATCAAAGACTGGCTTCTTTATCGATCTTACGGTCCGGTCACCTGACCTGGACGGTCGGGTTACCTGTTCAGAGCTCCCACCTGATCCCAGGTGAGCTTCCAGCAGCAGAACAGGGCACTGCAGAGGTGCCCTTGAGCAAGGCAGCTTGCTCGCTCCTGATGTTTGCTCATGTTGACTGGCTAACAGGCAGCTGTTGACCTTTGACCCACGAGATCCCCAATCACAGGCGGTCACATGACCCTCCAACAGTGGAGCCAGGTGGATGAAGGGTTCTGCTCTTTATCCAACCTTCTGGACAGACAGCTAGTTAGCATCCAAAACAGAGCTAACAGTGCTAAGAAGAGGGGGCTAACAGAGCCAAGCTAACCCTAGCAGTGCTAACAGTGTTTGATTACCTGAGGAATGATATAAATTGTTGACAAGAAGCAAAAACAAAAAGAAAAAGTGCTCAAATCAGGTGAGCCAACAGTGAGCCGACAAACGTTTGTCATGAAAGAACATTTGAATGTCTCTGTTAGGGGAAGTGCTAGCATCCTAGCTAACAGTGGAACGGTGGTGTTGGGCTGCAGGAATCATAGTTGCATTATTGAACAGAAGTGAGGCAGAATAAACTAGCATTGGTTTAGCAACATGAGTTTGGTCTTCACGTGATCATCTCAGCTGCAGGAACAGAAGCTTTGGCACAGAGAGTCTTGACTCAGAGGTCCTGGAAGGTCTTTGATGTGACTGATACCTGCTGGGATCAGCCGGTCCTCCACTGGTCAGCTGTGGAGCCTTGGCTAGGCTAGGCTAGGCTAGGCTGGGCTGTCCAGACCTTTGCTCAGCTCATGTTCTGGAACTTCTCCCTCAGGTTCCTCACGCGGCCCTGCCTGCTGCTCTCCGGTCTGGCCCTGCTCCTCCGGGACTCCTGGTCAGGAGCTCTGGCGCCGTCGGGCCGGACCTTCGCCTCCTCTCGGGACTGGTCTGAGTCCTGGTAGACGCGGCAGCGGTCCACGACGGCCACGAGGGAGATCTTTTCCTTGCTGGTTGGGGAACGAATCTGAACGTAGTTCTCCTCTGCTGCGCCTGGGGCCTCCTGGACCTTCTCCATGACGATCACGCTGCGTTCAGGGTCGTCTGGTCGCGGTGCCATGGCGGCCACAAAGTAGCCGCCAGCGCTGAGGCTGACGAGCTGCTGCGGAGCTTCAGCCGGGGTCAGGCTCCTCCGCTGGAGGTCCAGAGAAGAGGCCCTCTGAAGCCTCTGGCGGTGCTCTTTGGTGACGGTATCCCAGCCGTCTCCAGACTCAGGGGAAGGAAACTGGAGACAGGGTCCTTCAGGGTGGACGAGGCAGGAGCAGCTGGAGCGTCTCCTGACCAAAAGACTCTCAGGCATGGAGCGAGGACGGCTGAGAGCACGCCGCTGGCCGCCGCCGCCACTGCCAACGACACCAACGCCAACACCACCGCTGCCACCACTGCTGGAGTATTTGGACCGCAGATGTTGGACATCAGGCCAGTCAAAGGCCTCGGTGGACGAGGAGGACTGGGTCATGGAGCCGGACTGGATCTGGTCTGTGGAGATCACCTCTTCCCTACAGGTGAGGCTGCTGGTTGGACGGTCCTCAGAGGGACGGTCCTCAGAGAGACGGCTCAGAGGAGACGGCCCTGCGTGGTTCCTCAGGTCCGGCCTTGGTTTATCTGTGGACAGAGCGAAGGTTTGTCTGGAGGTCGGACCTTAGCTAGCCGCGATGCTGATCTCCTCCTACCTGAACTCTCTGTCTTCTCCAGCTCCTCCATCACACAGGCTAAAGGTTCCCGGGACTTCAAGAGGCCCTGGCTCCGCTGGCGGACCAGCGGTCCGGTGGTCTTGATCCTCTGGCTGTACTGGCGAGCCAGATGGAGAACTTTGCTCTTGGTCTGCTCTTGACTGTCAAGAGGATTGTCCTGGTTCTGGACCTTCATGGGGTCAGAGACCATGAAGCTTTGAGGAGCTTCTTGAAGTTTGGGTATTTGGTTTTGCTGTTGGGCCAAAGTGATCTTCTGCTCCATGGTCTGCCAGATCCTGATCATCTGTGAAGAAGGAATAAACTCTTCTTCTTCACATGGATCTTCCTGGGAGCTTCTACATCCAGATCTTGGACCTTCTCCTGACTCCTCAAGCCTCAAAGTGTCCAGACACTCAGAAGATTCTGGGAAAGCCGGATCTTCTGTGTCCGGAGCTGCTGAAGGACCCGGAGCAGCGTCCCAGGAGGTGGTCTCTGTGGTGTCCACCTTTGGAATGCTGTTGATCCTGCTGACGGAGCTCCTGACCAGCCCAGCAGGAATGGAGCTCAGGCTCTCCCTGCGCTGGAGGCAGAAGGTGGCGCTCTGGCCTCCAGCGTTCTCATAGTACCTCTTGATCTTGCTGATGAGAAGCTGGTCCTGCTTGGACAGTGTGGAGTCCCGCCGCCGCCCAGGATCTCCGCTCATCGCCCAGAAGCTGTCTCCTCCAGGAGACGGGACCGTCTCCGTGGTCTCCTGGGGCTCGGGTCTGCTGGCTGGACCGTGAGGCCGTGGCGAAGCACAGCTGAGCGGGTAGACGTCCTCCTGAGTCAGGCTTGATCTTCGGAGGCTGTTGCTGAAGTGGTGAGCGATGGCGCCGGCTCGGTCCAGGACCGAAGACGGCAGGAGCCTGGGGGACTCGCCTCCAGGCTCCACGCCGTCCCCCACGTCCTCCTCGTCCTCAGATGACTCCTCACTGCTCAGGACCTTCAGAGGGGACTCGGCTGCAGCAGATGCTTCCTGCCTGGACTCTAGAGTTCCGTCACTGCTTTGGTCCTCAACCCTCTGAGGACACTCGGAGATGCTGGGACGAGTCCGGAGCAACTCTGACCCACCGGAAGGTTCCAGCTCAGCAGGTTCCTCTGCAGGTTCTGCTGTGGTGTCCTACAGAAGATGAGGAACCATTTAAAGACCTGGAGAGCTGCTGGAAGGAAACACCAGCACCCAACCACCACGAGGATCAGCAGGGTTCCAGAGGAGCTGCGCTAACCCTGACCCTGACCCTGACCCTGACCTGGACCCTGACCCTGACCCTGAGAGCCTGAGGGTTAGGGTCAGGGTCCGGGTCAGGAAGTCAACAATCACAGGGTCCAGGACCTGGCGCCTGAACCCAGCCCCCCCGAGGCAGCGTGTCACTCACACAGGTGGTTCGGGTTCCAGTGGGTCCAGCATCATCTGGGCCGGGGACGCCTCCGCGTGGGTCCTAGACCAACATCAGCAGATGGGCTCAGTTCTGAAGGTCCACCTCAGCTGGCTGGGAAAGACCCTGCTCCTGGCATCAGGCTGGAGCCACGCCCGCCGCGGAGGTCACCTGACCTTCGACCCCAGTGGACACAACTGTCAGCGCGCGCTGCTGGTGGGCGTGTCTCCGTGAGTGGGTGGGCCAGGAATGCCAGGAACAGGACTTTTCCATCATTAAAGCACACAAACGCCATCCATCATCCATCCATCAGTCATCCAACAATTTTGTGGTCGTTGCCTAGCAACCGTGTTGATGTTCACCCACACGCACACAAACCCACAGCAAACATGGAGCTTGTGGAGCAGCATCAGCTCACACACCCCCAGGTGACACACACACTCACTGGTGCTGGATCAGACAGGTGAGCGCGAGGCTCCGCCCACTGAAAGCTGTCTGCAGTCAAACAAGCGTGATGATGCTGGTCAACGCTGACGGGGCAACCAGCAGCTGAGGAACATCTGCAGATCAGAAGCTGACCCCTGACCCTAGCCTTGGGCTCTGACCCCTGAAACACGGCTGCCGGAGGCACCGGGCCCACATCAGTTTGAACGGTGCTGACTGCCACCGCTGAGTCTACACACGATGCTCAGCATCGTCTCCATGACAACACCAACAGCAGGGAGCAGCTTTTCCCACCTGGATCTCATCTGAAGCACAGAGACGGCCCCCGGAGGGCGGGGTTTTCACCTCTGCTGCCGTCTGAGGGACAGGCGCTGCAGGCGTTCCCGACGGTGGGCGACCCTGACCGGCATCCCCCTGAGCTTCACCAGATGGACAGGAAGCAGCTGTCCTCGTCCTGTCCTGAATGTGGCGAAACCGAGGAGCATCTGCAGGTGAAACAGCAGCAATCAGACGCTTCACATCTGCAGGAGCGGGGCTGCTCTGACTGATGCTACAGGCAGCAGCACAGGTAAAACACCAGAGTGAGTGTGCAACTAGCTAGCAGTTAGCACAGAGCAGCAGCAGAGATGGTGCTCAGGGGGGTCCTGGGACTGGCTGAACCAGCAGGTCCAAACACTCACAGGACGGCTTCGTCTCCATGATGGCGTCTTTGGCCTGAAACACAAGCGCAGGGTTACGGGGTACAGGTGTACACACACCTACAAGCTGAGGTTCATCAGCTAGGTAGCTAACAGCAGGAAGGTCCCCTGGCTCCAGGGCCTCTGTGTGTGTGTGTGTGTGTGTGTGTGTGTGTGTGTGTGTGTGTCTCTGTGCCCCTCCCTGAACTCAGGTGACTTCAGGAGGCTGCCTCACCTTCTGGGGGATGATGGCGTGATGGTTTTCCAGAATGATGTGTTTGATGTGATGAGCCCACAGCTTCCTCTCCTCCACCGTCCTTGCCTGGAAACAGACAGGGTGGAGGTGAAGACACAGGTGACCCAAGACACAGGTGACCCAAGACACAGGTGACCGAAGGATGCAGGTGTCTCACCTGGACTGTAAGTGGCTGTTTGGGGTGTTTGTAGTGAGTCACGCTGAAGCTCAGAGAGTCCTTCGCACTTTCAATCAGCATGAGTGTGGAGCACTGAGAGACAGACAGGCAGACAGACAGGTAAACAGGCAGACAGGTAAACAGGCAGACGGGTAAACAGGTACACAGGTAAACAGCTAGATGGGTAAACAGGCAGACGGGTAAACAGGTAGACAGGTAAACAGGCAGACAGGTAAACAGGCAGACAGGTAAACAGGCAGACGGGTAAACAGGTAGACAGGTAAACAGGCAGACAGGTAAACAGGCAGACAGGTAAACAGGCAGACGGGTAAACAGGTAGACAGGTAAACAGGCAGACGGGTAAACAGGCAGACGGGTAAACAGGTAGACAGGTAAACAGGTAGACGGGTAAACAGGTAGACAGGTAAACAGGTAGACGGGTAAACAGGCAGACAGGTAAACAGGTACACAGGTAAACAGGTAAACAGACGGGTAAACAGGCAGACAGGTAAACAGGTAGACGGGTAAACAGGTACACAGGTAAACAGGCAGACAGGTAAACAGGTAGACGGGTAAACAGGTAGACGGGTAAACAGGTACACAGGTAAACAGGTAGACGGGTAAACAGGTAGACGGGTAAACAGGTACACAGGTAAACAGGCAGACAGGTAAACAGGTAGACGGGTAAACAGGTACACAGGTAAACAGGCAGACAGGTAAACAGGTAGACGGGTAAACAGGTACACAGGTAAACAGGCAGACAGGTAAACAGGTAGACGGGTAAACAGGCAGACAGACAGATAGGTCAGTGTCGGGCTGACTGCAGGAGACCAGGTGACGTCAGCATACAGGTGGGTGTGGTTAGCAGGTTAGCGGCTAACTCAGTGCCGCTTTGCTCTGTTTCTCCTCTTTTGGGGGGTTAGCATTAGGTTAGCTTCAGGTTAGGTGTCCTGAGACAACTTAGACTGGATGGTGGTAGCTGGAGGTGCTTCTCCTCACACAGATGTGCATCTTGTACACGAAATGCTCGCCGCGACGTTTGGTGACGAGCAGCACTCGCTCAAACAGGAAGAGCGTCCTCTCGTTTTTGGCTCGGTGGACCTTGAAGGTCCCCTCCAGGACCAGTTCTCCGTAGGCGGTGAGGTCAGGACCCTTCCAGTTGAGCAGCAGAGACTGGACCTCCTGAGACACATTAGCATGAGAGCAGCTGTTAGCTGCTAGCTTGAGCTACTAACGAACACCTGCGTGACTGTGACGGCTAGTGAGGGCCAGAAGCCTCCGGCTAACGCTAACAGCTGCAGGCGACCCACCTGCAGCCTGATGGCGTGCTCGTGCTTCCTCTTCATGTCGTTGATGTACCAGGCCACGCCGGTCATGGTGAAGATGGCCTCCTCCACCACCTCGTAGCCCTGCTCCTCGGGGTCAAAATGCTTCGCAATCTCCTGCATCATCAGCAAAATGTAGTGATGCTCCTGAGGTGGAGGCGCTCAGGTGTTTGGGCTCAGACCTGGAGCAGCAGGTGGTACTTGAGGATCCTCTGGACCGGTTTGAGCAGGTAGGAGCCCAGCGCAGCGCCGACTGACACCGCCGCCTGGCGCTCCCGCAGGAACGCCGCCAGGGCTTGGTTCCTCATGCACTCCGTCAGAGCTACAACCGAACTGCCCGGGAACACAAGCACACACAGGTGGGGCGGAGCACCACAGACGGGCGGGATTAGGGTGAGGGCTCCGGGCCTACCTGGGGTAGTTGGTGCAGTACTGGGTGTAGACGTCAAAGAACTGCCCCTGAGGACAGAAAGAGGACGTTGGTCTGGAGCAGCAGCTGGAGGACCGTCGGACGCCTCACCTTCACCACGAAGCACCTGGCCACCGCCACCGCGTCGTTGTCGCACAGGTCCAGGGCCTGGAGCAGCTCGCTGGACACACGCACGCACACACACACACACACCAGCACGTCAACAACAGCCAGCACGAGCCGAAACAGGTCTTTCTGCTCTACAGGGGGAGGAGCTTGTCTGCAGGAGGCCCGGGGACCCAGGGAGGCTCCGGCTTCTTGCTCACCTGTTGAACTCGTAGATGTCCTCGATGTTCCCGAACAGAGCGCACACCTGCTCTGGGCCGATCAGGAGGTCACACTGATCGATGATGTGAGCCAGGTAGTCCTGCAGAGAGGAGAGGAGCTCAGCCAATCACAGGCCAGGGAGCAGCGCCTGCCACTGCACTGCCTGTCCAGCAGGGGCAGCCTAGCAGCCCGCTAATCCCATTACAGTAATCTGATTACTGACTGGCGTGTGTGCGTGTGTGTGTGTGTGTTGCATAAGGAGCTAATCTGGCCTTAAACCGGTAATTATAGGTGTGACAGCAGCTCCGACTCTCCTCTGTCCACAAGTCAGGCAGTCTCGCCGTTGCCGTGGCAACCTCAGCAACCCTCAGGGTTGGAACTCAGCACGGAGCATCAAATGTGAGCTTTTGTTTTGATGGGGGCTGGCTCGGTCACCTGAGGCTTCCTGCGGCCTGCCCGCCTGTCTGTGGTCATGTGACCACGGCGCGACTCACCTCCACAATCATGCGTAGGTCCCGGACGTAGGTCCGCTCCGTCTCTATGATCTCCAGGAGGACCCGGTCCAGGTAGGTCAGCTGGAGGTTGGGCGCCATGCTTCTGCCTCTGAGGGGCGGCGTCCGCGGGTGGCGCCGGAGCCTCAGCCGGGGACCGCCACTTTGACAATGTTGTTGTGTAGAAAGGTGTGGGCTCCGCCCTCAAGGGGGCGCTCCGCCCACAGTCCAATAACAGTCAGAGGAAGGTCAAGGTCAACATCTGAGTCCAGGGTCTGGGGTCAGGGGTCAGGGCGACTCCGGGTGATGCTCACAGGTCTGTGGGGGGCGTGGCCCAAGGACGTCCTCTGGCCGGCCGGGACAATGGACAGGCGGGGAGGACCTGAGGGAGGTGATGACATCACAGGAGTCAGCATCACATGACCAGAAGCTTTTAGTTTAGCTGCTGACTCCTCCCCCACGGCGCTGCTAAGGCACGCCCATCAGCAGGACGTGCCTGTTTAACCATGTGACCATCAACCAATGAGGCGTTCGCTGACCCAGCAGCGCGGGAATTTACAGCCTCCAGGTCAGCTGAGCCGCCATCAACCAATCAGAGCTCAGCGCTACGTTCAAACACTTGTTGAACCGAGCAGACGGTAAATCCCCAAAGGTCTGAGGAAGCTTTGAACCGGTGTGGATCAGCCTGGAGAAACAGTCAGAGAAACAGTCAAAGAAACAGTCAGCACACAAGAGAAAGAAGGAGGACCAGAACCAGGACCAGGACCAGACCAGGACCAGACCAGGACCAGAGACACATGCAGCACATGTGCAGGTCTTAGGGTCAGAGGTCAGCCAGTCCACATCCCAGAATAGTCCAGCCGAGAAACAAATGAAAGGAAACAGAAGAGAAGGGGCAGGAGACCGGGTTGCCATGGTGACGTGTCTGACTGCTGTCTCACCATCAGCTTCCAGTCAGACCAGTAACCGCTGCTGGGTGTAGCGCTGTTAGCAGGTGCTTGCAGTCCCCCTAACGCCAGACAGGCTAACCAGGAAGTCACTACACATGAACTCTTCATCATCACCTTCATCACAACCACAACCTGTTCAGATAAAAGCACATCAAAGCTACAAACAGGCAGAGAGCAGCTCACCTGCAGCAGAGCCAAGTGACCACACGTGTGTGTGTGTGTGTGTGTGTGTGTGTGTCCTGCCTGGACCTGCTGCTCACAGCAGGGGCGGGGCTTAATCCATTTAGTGTGGGAGCAAACAGCCCCTGTGGGGACACTGTGTGTGTGTGTGTGTGTGCTGTCCTGGTGTGTGGACAGACCACAGCACCCCCTGCTGGTACGATCAGGTACAGGCTAATGATGAAGAGGAGGAGGGGGGGGAGGAGGAGGAGAAGAAAGAGGAGGAGGCAGCAAAGGTGCTGAGGTGGTGCCATCAACACCTTCACAAGAGCAACACCTGTGTGTGCGAGTGTGTGCGTGAGTGTGTGTGTGCGAGTGTGTGCGTGAGTGTGTGTGTGCGTGAGTGTGTGAGTGAGTGTGTGCGTGAGTGTGTGTGTGTGTGTGAGTGTGTGTGAGAGTGTGTGAGTGTGTGTGAGTGTGTGTGAGTGAGTGTGTGTGTAAATGAGTGTGAGTGTGTGTGAGTAAGTGTGTATGTGTTGTGCGTGAGTGTGTGTGTGTGTGTGCATGTGTGTGTGTGTGAGTAAATGAGTGTGAGTGTGTGTGTGAGTGAGTGTGTGTGTGTGTGAGTGTGTGTGTAAATGAGTGTGAGTGTGTGTGTGTGTGTGAGTGTGTGTGAGTGAGTGAGTGTGTGCGTGAGTGTGTGTGTGTGTGTGTGTGTGTGAGTGTGTGTGTGTAAATGAGTGTGCGTGTGTGTGTGTGAGTGTGTGTGCGTGTGTGTGTGCGTGAGTGAGTGTGTGTGTGTGTGTGTGTGTGAGTGAGTGTGTGTGTGCGTGAGTGTGTGTGTGTGTGAGTAAGTGTGTGTGTTGTGCGTGAGTGTGTGTGTGTGTGAGGTGGAGGCGGAGCATGCTCAGTCTACAGCCTGTCACTGCCAGGAGCCCGTCGTCATGGAAACGTCTGGCCCTACACTGATTACAGGAGCCTGTAACAGACGCACACATCCTGGTACCTGTGAGGACGTCAGAGGCACAGTGACCCCTGACCCCTGACCCCTGACCCCCGAGCAGCCTCCACCGGACCCGAACCCTCCGTGAGGACAGGACCCGTCCCTGCTGCTGCTGACTGGACCCAGGTCCTGGAGGTCCCCCTGAGCTCCTCAGAACCCAGCTGAGGTTCACCGGCAGAACCGAGCTCGGGTTCCGGGGTTCCCAGGGTCCGAGCAGCGCGCGCAGAGCGGACCGACGTCACGCTTTGATCTGGAAGAAAAGTTCTCGAGGAGCGAGCTGACTTCCGCCTGTGGGGACGCGCGTCAGAGGGACACGAACACGAGCAGAACTTTCAGAACTCACCCGGTCCGTCCCCCCACGTCCGTCCCACGGCGCCACAGTCTCACCGTCCCGCGTCCCTCTGTCCCTCAGTCTCCGTCCCTCTCTCTGTCCCTCTATGTCCGCCTCTGCCGCCCGATCTTCGCGCATGCGCAGCAGCCCCAAAGTAGGCAGGTTTTGTCACGTGACCATCCTGATTCTCAGCTGGAGGTTCGGGAGGAGCCGGAGCTGGTCCAACTCTGGGACCGAGGCGTGTTTGAAGGACACACGAAAGCGTGAGGAGGTCGTGAGCTTGGAGCCGCTCCGTGGCGCCCCCTGCTGGAGTCGGGCTTCGGGTCTGTGAACGCCTCACGGCCCGTCCTCCTTAGTCAGGAAAAGGTTCGAGGGTACTGGTGGTACTGGTGGTACTGGGCAGGAGCCTTTAGCCTTTAGCTCTCCGATGGAAAACTCAAGCTTATTATTTGGTTTCATCTTTATTGGCAAACTTTTATTCCTAAATATTCAGACAGCAGATGTGACGTTTCCAAAAAGGTCCCAACCGAACTGCTGCAGAAGAATTTAAGCCCAAAAAAACACAAACATAAATATTTTAAAGACAAAATGACATCACACACAAACTGATCTCAGAAGTAAAAGAATATACCTTTGAGACAGAAACAAGACAGCCACCTGAGGCTACATGCTAACATGCTGTTATGCTAATGTCCAAACCTTTAGCAAACAGACAGGTACGGTGTTGACCTTCAGCCTAGCCTGTTAGCCAGGACTGGGTCTGCCTACAAGCAGTGATGTCATCGCCTTTCCTCCAATCACTGCTGATCATGTGTTTCCAACCTAATGGGCTGCAGCAGGAAGCTGGTGTTTCCTGGTTGAGATGTCACATGGGTTCGGTGGTGCGGTTGTAAACAAGAGTGTCTTGTTCTGACAGCACCACGTGGGCGGGGCCTGCAGCCTGGGACCGCCGGTAGCGCCCCCTCCTGGACTTGAGGAAGCAGAAGGAGAGGACGGCCAGCAGAGCCAAGATGGCCACAGCCAGAAGAACGGCCAGCGCGATGTGACCTGAGGAGGAAGCAGCACGTCCATCAGCTGACTCAGCCCGCAGCAGCTGGATGCCGCTGGATGCAGCAGGCCCCGCCCCTCACCTGACTGGCCTCCTTCGTCGTCCTCCAGACGGTCAAACAGGCCTCTGAAGTAGACGCTCTGCTCTGGGGACAGAACACACCAGTGGCGCGGCTGCAGCCGAGTCCGTCTGCGCCGGTCGCGGTGCCTCACCTGTAATGCCGCTGCAGCTGCTTTCACACCTGGATTCCTCCTCAAAGTTGTTGCCGTTGGCGCCACAGCCGCCGAAGTGAAGCGGACGCACCTCATGTCCATGGGGTTGTAGTACCAGCGGGGAAAACTGGCGCGACACGGTCCGGTGTAGGGGGGCTCTGAGCACCGGGCTGCCAACAGAAGGGAGCCGGTTACGTTAGCTTGCTGCTAGCAGGTTAGCGTGTTAGCCCTGCGCGCTGACAGCCGACCTTTTTTCTTGTCTACCTCGATTTCCAGAAGGTGCGAGAAGGTCTGGTTGACTGAGAAGGGAGAGGAAGGTCAGAATATCAAGTCAAGTGAGCTTTATTGTCATTTTCGAACATATATAGCTGGTGCGATACATATTGAAAACGAAACAACGTTTCTCCAGGAATATGTGTGTGTGTGTGTGTGTGTGTGTGTGTGTGTGTGTGTCTCACGTTCACTGCAGTGGTTCTCGTCTGATCCGTCGCTGCAGTGTTTGACGCCATCACACTCCAGACTTTTGTGCAGACAGCAGCCAGAACCACAGCTGAGCTGGCTGGGAGAACAGAGAGACCACACACCCCTGAACACACACACGCACACACACGCTCAGGTCAGTTGAACTCTCCATCTTGGTCCTCTAAGCTGCGGAGGTGCGTGCTGGGACCGACTTGCTGTTGGCAGAGTGGCGCTGCGCTCAGAAGCCGCTGCAACAACAAACACGCTGGTTAGCGCCGACGCTGACGCCCGCCGCCGTGAGTGGTCTGGGCGCCGGTACCTGCGACGCCCCTGCAGGCGGACACACAGTCCTCCTCCGTCAGGTAGTTGTTGCTGTTGCCTTTACAGCCTCCGAAGGTGAAGGGCTGACACTGGCCCGTGGACGCGTTGAACCACCAGCGGGGGAAGGCAGCTCGGCAGGGGCCCACCTTCACCGGCGCCCGGCAGAACGCTGACGGGACAGGGGACGCACCCTGATCACATGACCCTCCAGTCGCCTCTGCTCCAAACGGCTCCGCCCTGATGCAGCAGCTGCAAACTGCAGTTGGGCCGACCTCTGACCTCTGATCAAATACAACACGTGGCTGCACGTGTGCTGCAGCTCAAAGGTTACCTTGCAGCGCAGGGTGTGTGGTAACCATGACAACAACAAAGCTGACAGAGCATGTGGAGACACGATACAAACGGACTTCTGATCAGCTCCAGCCGACGCCAGGAGAACCACCCAGACAGGGTGTGTGTGACTGTTTCCAGTCTGACTGGTCTGAACCTGTGTGTGTGTGTGTGTGTGTGTGTGTGCGCGCAGATGTGGGTGTGGCGCTGTTCAGATTCCAGAGGTGTTCAGGGCTCTGGTGGTTGAGGCGGTTGATGGCTGATCAACCCTCAGCGCTACCGTGACGCTAACTGGTGCCAACTGGGCACCAGTGGCTGCAGACTCCGTGTCCCCTGACTCACTGCTGCTCAGCTGGGGGCTGAGGACCAGGACGCTGACGTTGGCGGCGTCTGACTGCTGTTTGGAGTCGGTGACGGTCAGCTGGAAGGTGTAGGATCCCGCCTGTAGGCCCGAGACGCTCACCTGGTCAGGTAGGTCTGTCGGCTGCAGGTGGAGGGAGTTCAAACTTTATTGACACGTACAGAGTGACACGCAGACACAAAGAACGGTGCTGTTGCCCTGGACAACAGCAGCGAGTTTAGGCTCCGCCCCCCCATACCTCCATTGAGACGCTGTCGTTGCCCCTCAGCAAAGTCCAGCGGTACGCTGTGATGTGGGCTCCGCCCAGCGGCACGCTCTCGATGCCGTTGAGCAGGACTACAGTTCCAGGCTGAACCACAAGGTCAGGCCCTGCGTCTGCGATGGGCGGAGCTTGTCCACCTGGAGACAAAGATGTCACAGAGAAAAGATGTGGGGAATCGACAGGCTCCATGCTAGCGGCTCCATGCTAGCGGCTCCTTTAGTGCTGCAGAAGAAAGTCGTTGATTTTAACATCATGTTCATGTTTGAAAAAGTCCTTTTTCCCTAGTTCGGTGTCACAGACCAGCTTCGGGGGCTCTGGCCACCCATCCTGCTCCTGACGGCCAGGAACTACACCCCCCCCCCTGGCTCCGCCCAGGGCGCCGCCCACACCCAAATACACCAAATAGGCTGCGTGCTGTCAGCCCGGCAGCCCACCCGACCCCGACCCCGCCCCCGCCCCCGCTCAGCTCACACTGGACCCGAACCTCTGACGATCCCCTCTGATTGGCTGGCGGGACTCACCTCCTCCCGTCGGTCCCTGCAGGTGTCTCAGGGACGCAGAGTTGCTAATGAAGCTTCGGAACCCGTCCTGGTTCGCGAACCTGCACACGAACCGGTTCCGGTGGATGCAGTTAAACAGGACGCAGGTGTGGTTTCGCGCGCCCGCCGCGTCGCGCCCGCGCAGCTCCAGCAGCGCCAGGTTGCAGCGCGCCCGTTCACAGCACGCGCGTTGACAGGCCTCAGCTGAGGGGACCTGAGCCGAGTCCAGCAGAACCGCCCCGCCCCTCACAGCGTCCTCCGAGTCCAGCACGAAGTCCTCCGGACCGGGCCGGAAGGCGCCGCTGCAGGCGGCCTGCGGCGGCGCAGCAGCAGCAGCAGCAGCAGCAGCAGCGGCGGAGTCATGGTCCCGGTCCACCGGAACTGGCCCAGAACCCCAAACTGGTTCTGTTCTGGTCGGAAAGCACCGTCGGCGTTTGGGGCCGATCAGGTTTTGCTTTGCTGCTGCTCCTCAGGTGTGTCTTACCTGCTCGGGCGGCCGGACACGCCTCTAACGACCTACTTCTGCTGACGTCACGAAGGCGTGGGCGCGCAGTCGTTTCTGATGACGTAACTGTTTTTGTTTCTAAATGAGTCAATTAAAGGAATAAACATGTTGAAATCCTACTCAGGCCCCACCCACAAGTAGTCAGCGAGACCAGCTGCTTACCTGGACCCTGGTGTGTGTGTGTGTGTGTGTGTGTGTGTGTTTATTGTGTCCACCAGCTCGATTCTCCATTCTACCAACAGGGGGCGCAGACGTTCAAGATCTAAAACGTGAAGAAACATCAAACACCTGGATTCTGATGGATGATTTAGATCAAAGAGCGAAAGGAGAGAGAGAGACAGAGAGAGAGACAGAGGGAGAGAGAGACAGAGGGAGAGAGAGAGAGAGAGAGAGACAGAGGGAGAGAGAGAGAGAGAGAGAGAGAGGGAGAGAGAGAGAGAGAGAGAGAGGGAGAGAGAGAAAGAGGGAGAGACAGAGGGAGAGAGAGAGGGAGAGAGAGACAGAGAGAGAGAGGGAGAGAGAGAGGGAGAGAGAGAGGGAGAGAGAGAGAAAGAGAGGGAGAGAGAGGTTTAATTTTGATCCCAAAAGTCTGAAGATCATCATTTAAGACAGAATCTAGTGTTTCACCTGTTTTTTCTTACATGGAGTGTGTGTGTTCTGACATGGAGTGTGTGTGTACTGACATGGAGTGTGTGTGTTCTGACATGGAGTGTGTGTGTACTGACATGGAGTGTGTGTGTTCTCACATTGATTGTGTGAGTGTGAATGTGTGTGTGTGTGTGTGTGCTGAGGGTCTGAGTGTTGTGTCTTTTTATCTGAGGCCGTTTGAACTCAACTGCCTCAAATAGAAACTTTTATCGACAGAAACTCACTTTAGCTTCACAATAATCACAAATACACACACTCACTCACACACACGCAACCACACATTGTCTGTGTATGTGTGTGTGTTACTGTAGTGGGACACTGACAATGATGAGAGAGTCTAGTAGCTAGAATCTAGCTGGTGCCGGTTCCTGGTGCTGATGCTAGCCTCTATCTGAGCTAATGCTAGCCTCTATCGGTGAGCTGATAAGAAGCGCTGCTCTCTCCTTCCAAACATGGATTGTGACAGCTAAAGGTCCTGAAAGTGCCCCGGTCATCAGCTAGGACAAATTTACCGGCTGCTCCAGCTTGGTTCTCCTAATTTGGTCAGCTGGGAGGCTTGAAAAGCTGCGGCGCTGTGGGCATCTGTCTGTCCACAAACTCACCTCCCAACGTCCAGCATGAGCGACTCCCTGATGGCCGAGTTTGGAAAGGCTGCTCCGTACCTGAGGAAGTCAGAAAAGGAGCGCCTGGAAGCCCAGACCAGAGCGTTTGACATCAAGACGGAATGTTTTGTTGTGGATGAGAAGGTGGAATACGTGAAGGGGCAGATCCAGAGCAGAGACGGAGGGATGGTGACAGTCCGGAGGGAGGACGGAGCTACAGTGAGCGTTCCGGAGTCGGGCGTCCACCCCCAGAACCCGCCCAAGTTTGATAAAATCGAAGACATGGCCATGTTCACCTTCCTCCATGAGCCGGCGGTGCTGTTTAATCTGAAGGAGCGCTACGCTGCCTGGATGATCTACACCTACTCGGGGCTATTCTGCGTCACCGTCAACCCCTATAAGTGGCTTCCAGTCTACGACGCCGAGGTGGTGGCCGCCTACAGGGGGAAAAAGCGCTCGGAAGCGCCCCCCCACATCTTCTCCATCTCCGATAACGCCTACCAGTACATGCTGAGCGACCGGGAGAACCAGTCGGTGCTCATCACAGGAGAATCTGGAGCCGGTAAGACTGTCAACACCAAGAGGGTGATCCAATACTTCGCCAGCATCGCTGCCGTCGGCGGTAGCAGCAGGAAGGATGCCAGTAAGGGGACTCTGGAGGACCAGATCATCCAGGCCAACCCGGCCCTGGAGGCCTTCGGCAACGCCAAAACGGTGAGAAACGACAATTCTTCCCGCTTCGGGAAATTCATCCGAATCCATTTTGGTCCAAGTGGAAAACTGTCGTCCGCTGACATCGAGACCTACCTGCTGGAGAAAGTCCAGGGTCACCTTCCAGCTGAAGGCTGAGAGGAACTACCACATCTTCTACCAGATCCTCGTCCAACCAGAAGCCGGAACTTCTGGACCTGACTGCTCATCACCAGCAACCCGTATGACTACTCCTACATCTCCCAAGGAGAGGTGACGGTGGCCTCCATCAACGACTCGGAGGAGCTGATGGCCACTGACAGTGCCTTTGACGTGCTGGGCTTCACGCCGGAGGAGAAGATGGGCGTGTACAAACTGACGGGCGCCATCATGCACTACGGTAACATGAAGTTCAAGCAAAGGCAGCGCGAGGAGCAGGCTGAGCCGGACGGGACGGAGGCTGCCGATAAGTCTGCCTACCTCATGGGCCTGAATTCCTCCGACCTGATCAAGGGGTTGTGCCACCCCCGGGTCAAAGTGGGGAACGAATACGTCACCAAAGGCCAGAGTGTGGACCAGGTCTACTACGCCCTCGGCGCTCTCGCCAAGTCCGTGTATGAAAAGATGTTCAACTGGATGGTGGTGCGGATCAACCAATCCCTGGACACCAAACAGCACCGGCAGTACTTCATCGGCGTTCTGGACATCGCAGGCTTTGAGATCTTTGACTTCAACACCTTCGAGCAGCTCTGCATTAACTTCACCAATGAAAAACTGCAACAGTTTTTCAACCATCACATGTTCGTTCTGGAGCAGGAGGAGTACAAGAAGGAGGGAATCGACTGGGAGTTCATCGACTTCGGCATGGACCTACAGGCTTGTATCGACCTGATTGAAAAACCGCTGGGAATTCTCTCCATTCTGGAGGAGGAGTGCATGTTCCCCAAAGCCAGCGACCAGACCTTCAAGTCCAAGCTCTACGACAACCATCTGGGAAAGAACAAGATGTTTGAAAAACCGAGAGCAGCTAAGGGGAGAGCGGAGGCCCACTTTGCCCTGGTCCACTACGCTGGGACGGTGGACTACAACATCACCAACTGGCTGGTCAAAAACAAAGACCCTCTGAACGAAACCGTGGTCGGTCTTTACCAGAAGTCCTCTCTGAAACTCCTCAGTTTGCTGTTTTCCACCTACTCATCTGACAGCAGCGACAAAGGAGGCAGCAAAGGAGCCAAGAAGAAAGGTTCCTCCTTCCAGACGGTGTCGGCTCTCCACAGGGAAAACCTCAACAAGCTGATGACCAACCTGAAGACCACACACCCCCACTTCGTACGCTGCCTGATCCCCAACGAGCGGAAGAGTCCAGGCGTGATGGACAACTGCCTGGTCATGCACCAGCTGCGCTGTAATGGAGTTCTGGAAGGGATCCGGATCTGCAGGAAGGGCTTCCCCAACCGTGTCCTGTACGGTGACTTTAAGCAGCGCTACCGCATCCTGAATGCCGCCGCCATCCCCGAGGGCCAATTCATTGACTGCAAGAAGAGCGCTGAGAAGTTACTGGGATCTCTGGACATTGACCATACCCAGTACAAGTTTGGCCACACCAAGGTCTTCTTCAAGGCTGGTTTACTTGGAACGCTGGAGGAGATGAGAGACGAGCAGCTCTCCCGGATACTCACCAGGATCCAGGCTAATGCCCGAGGAATCCTCATGAGGGCACGCTTCGCTAAGATGGTGGAACAGCGAGATGCTCTCATGGTCATCCAGTGGAACCTTCGCTCCTTCTTGGGTGTGAAAAACTGGCCCTGGATGAAGCTCTTCTTCAAGATCAAGCCCCTGCTGAAGAGCGCTGAGGCAGAGAAGGAAATGGCCAGCATGAAGGACGAGTTCAACAAGCTGAAAGAAGCTCTGGAAAAATCCGAGAGCAGGCGGAAAGAACTGGAGGAGAAGATAGTGACTCTCCTCCAAGAGAAGAACAACCTGACCCTGCAGATCCAGTCGGAACAGGACACGCTCACAGACGCCGAAGAGCGCTGCGAACAGCTGATAAAGAGCAAGATCCATCTGGAGGCCAAGCTGAAAGAGATGGCAGAGAGGCTGGAGGATGAGGAGGAGATGAACGCAGATCTCACTGCCAAGAGACGCAAGCTGGAAGACGAGTGTTCCGAGCTGAAGAAGGACATAGATGACCTGGAGCTGACGCTGGCAAAGGTGGAGAAAGAGAAACACGCAACCGAAAACAAGGTGAAGAACCTGATTGAGGAGATGGCCTCGCAGGACGCAACCATCGCCAAGCTAAGCAAGGAGAAGAAGGCGCTGCAGGAGGCTCACCAGCAAACCTTGGACGACCTCCAGAGCGAAGAAGATAAAGCCAACAGTTTGAGCAAAGCCAAAGCTAAGCTGGAGCAGCAGGTGGATGATCTGGAGGGCTCCCTGGAGCAGGAGAAGAAGGTCAGGATGGACATGGAGCGATCCAAGAGGAAGCTGGAAGGAGACCTGAAGCTGCTGCAGGAGAGTATGATGGACCTGGACAACGACAAACAGCAGCTGGAGGAGAAGCTCAAGAAGAAGGACTTTGAGACTGTCCAGCTGAACTCCAGGCTGGAGGACGAGCAAGCAGCTGCAAGCCAGCTTCAGAAGAAGCTGAAGGAGAGTCAGGCCAGGATGGAGGAGCTGGAGGAGGAGCTGGAAGCCGAACGTGCGGCTCGAGCCAAGGTGGAGAAGCAGCGTGCTGACCTGTCCCGCGAGCTGGAGGACATCAGCGAGCGCCTGGAAGAGGCCGGAGGAGCAACCTCGGCACAAGCGGAGCTCAACAAAAAGAGAGACGCCGAGTTTCAGAAGCTGCGGCGGGAACTGGAGGAGCTGACGCTGCAGCACGAGTCCACGGCGGCCGCCCTCAGGAAGAAGCACGCCGACAGTGTGGCCGAGCTGGGCGAGCACATCGACAACCTCCAGAGGGTGAAGCAGAAGCTGGAGAAGGAGAAGAGGGAGCTGAAACTGGAACTGGACGACTTGTGCTCCAACGTGGAGACGCTGGTCAAGGCCAAGTCCAACGCGGAGAAGATGTGTCGCGCCATGGAAGACGGCATGAACGAGCACAAGCACCAGCAGGACGAAGCCCAGAGGAGCATCGGCGAGCTGAGCTCACACAGGGCCAAGCTCCTGAGCGAGAGCGCCGAGCTGGCGCGCCGCCTAGAGGAGAAGGAGAGTCTGGTTTCCCAGCTGAGCAGAGCCAAGGTCTCCTACAAGCAGCAGGCCGAAGATCTGCGCAGACAGCTGGACGAGGAAGCAAAGGCCAAGAGCGCGCTGGCTCATGCCGTCCAGTCCGCTCGCCACGACTGCGACCTGCTCCGCGAGCAGTTGGAGGAGGAGCAGGAGGCCAAAGCCGAGCTGCAGCGAGCTCTTTCCAGGGCCAACGCCGAGGTCTCCACCTGGAGGAGCAGGTACGAAAGCGATGGGATCCAGAGAGCCGAGGAACTGGAAGAAGCAAAGAAGAAGTTGGTTCAGAGGCTTCAGGAGGCCGAGGAGGCCGTGGAGGCGGCCAACGCCAAGTCTTCCTCTCTGGAGAAAACCAAACAGCGGCTCCAGGCCGAGATGGAGGACCTGATGGTGGACCTGGAGAGGTCCAATGCAGCGTCTGCAGCCCTGGACAAGAAGCAGAGACTGTTTGACAAGACTCTAGCCGAGTGGAAGCAGAAGTTCGAGGAGTCTCAGTGTGAGCTGGAGGCCTCGCAGAAGGAGGCTCGTTCTCTCAGCACCGAGCTCTTCAAGCTGAAGAACGCCTACGAAGAATGCCTCGAACACCTGGAGACCATGAAGAGAGAGAACAAGAACCTGCAGGAGGAGATTTCGGAACTCAGCGAGCAGCTCGGAGAAGGTGGGAGGAGCGCCCACGAGCTGGAGAAGGCGAGGAAGCAGCTGGAGCAGGAAAGAGCGGAGCTGCAGGCGGCGTTGGAGGAGGCGGAAGGCTCTCTGGAGCACGAGGAGAGCAAGATCCTTCAATCCCAGCTGGAGCTCAACCAGGTCAAGGCTGATGTGGAGCGAAAGCTGTCGGAAAAAGACGAAGAGATGGAGCAGGCCAAGAGGAACTACCAGCGTGTGCTGGACTCCCTGCAGGCCTCGCTGGAGTCTGAAACCAGGAGCCGCAACGAGGCCTTGAGAGTCAAGAAGAAGATGGAGAGCGACCTCAACGAGATGGAGATCCAGCTGAGCCAAGCAAACAGACAGGCCGCCGAGGGCCAGAAGCAGGTCAGGAGCCTGCAGGCCTCCCTCAAGGATCTCCAGACGCAGCTGGACGAGGCGCACCACGCCAACCAAGACAGCAGGGAGAACGCCGCCCTCCTGGAGCGCCGACACAACCTGCTGCAGGCCGAGCTGGAGGAGGTCCGAGCAGCCCTGGAGCAGATGGACAGAAGCCGCAAGCTGGCCGAGCAGGAGCTGAGCGAGGCCAGCGAGCGCGTGCAGCTCCTGCATGCTCAGAACACCAGCCTGATCAACCAGAAGAAGAAGCACGAGGCAGACCTGCTGCAGCTGCAGGCCGAGGCGGAGGAGGCCGTCCAGGAAGAGCGCAACGCCGAGGAGAAAGCCAAGAAGGCCATCAATGACGCCGCTGTGATGGCCGAGGAGCTGAAGAAGGAGCAGGACACCTGCGCCCACCTAGAGCGCATGAAGAGGAACATGGAGCAGACCATCAAAGACCTCCAGCAGCGGCTGGACGAGGCCGAGCAGGTGGCCATGAAGGGCGGCAAGAAGCAGCTCCACAAGCTGGAGGCCCGCATCAAAGAGCTGGAGGCAGAGCTGGAGGCGGAGCAACGACGAGGAACCGAGTCCACCAAGGGGATCCGCAAGTACGAGCGGCGCATCAAGGAGCTCGCCTACCAGAGCCAGGAGGACCGCAAGAACCTGGGCCGCCTCCAGGAGCTGGTGGACAAGCTGCAGCTCAAGGTCAAGTCCTACAAACGAGCTGGCGAGGAGGCGGAGGAGGCGGCCGCCGCCAACGCCGCCAAACTGCGCAAGCTGCAGCACCAGCTGGAGGAGGCCGAGGAGAGGGCCGACATGGCCGAGGCCCAGGCCGGCAAGCTGAAGGCCAGGAGCCGGGACGGCGGCGGCGCCGCCAAGGGCCTGGACGAGTGAAGGTGGGCGGCCCCGATCACCTCGCTGCCTCCTTACCGGCAGGACTTCCTGCTCGGCCTCTAGGCCCACGGCGGGCGGCCTCCGGCGTCCAGCCACATCCAATCGCGTCCAGCCACATCCAGCACCCAACCACATCCAGCTGCGACCAGCTGCATCCAACCACGTCCTCCACACCTATTGATAATTCATTAGCCCTGCTGGCTTTGGTTTGTAAACAGGCTCCTCCCACATGCTGACTGTGTTTGATCTCCTGGATGTGAGTGTGACTTCCTGGTGGAGGACAGGTCCTCCGTCTTCAATAAAGCTGTCCTCTCTGCGTCCATCGTCTCTGCGTCCATCCTCCACTATGTTTGTTCATAAACTTGACAAATATCTGCTTTCGTTGTCTAATATTCACACGTTTCTGCCGGAGCAAAAATGTTAGCAAACCTTCAGCAGCAGTTGACCCTTGACCGGATGACCTTTGACCTTTTCCGTCTAGTGACGCTGCCTGTTGACCGACTGCTGTCAGGCTGCGGGTGTGTCGGACAGATTGGACAGAAGCATCAAAGGTTGACAGGCTGCTTTTATTCACTCGCCCGGACGCTTCGCCGCAGCTGTTAGCGCCCACCATCTGCTGTTGCCACGGTGACCTCAGGCTTCCAGGGGGTAGAGCAGGAAGCCGCTGAAGGTGCTGAGGCGACTCTGGTCGAAGATGCTCTTTTGGGGCCACATGGTGACGGAGAGCCGGTCCCCCTGCTGGAGGCTCAGGGTGGCGCCGTTGGAGCCGCCGCCGTGGGTCCCGCGCGTGTCGTAGATGGCGAACACGTTCTCTCCGTTCTTCATCAGCGCCATGTTGAGGGAGCCCGAGCTTCCCACGCAGCCCGTGAAGCGGATGTAGTAGAGACCCGACACCGGCGCCGTAAACACGCCTGCAGAAAAGGACGGAACAGCAGCGTAGGGATGTGGCCACACCCCTGTCAGGCCACACCCTGGCGAGTCCCACCATGCTGCCCAACAAGCCCCCCCCATGACCACGCCCCCTGTCGCGCCCCACCTGTCTCCGGGTCGTACGCGCTGCCGATGTTGGTCAGCACCTTCCGAAAGACCAGCGTGGTTGCGAACTCAAACGGGCCCTGGTGGGTCCACGCTTCTTCCTGGACCAGGGACGCTGAGAAGGCCACCTGAGCTCTACCTGCAGGACCAGGAAGAACCCAACAAGCTGTCAGAAGCAGATCTGGCCCGAGTGAAGCCGGACCCGGTCGGCTGGACGGTTCTGACCTCGGACCTCCCGCTCCTTCTCCAGCTGCTCCACTCTGACCTTCAGCTGCTGCAGCAGGAGCCAAACATCGTCTTCTCCTGCTCCCGCCTTCACGTTGGTTTTTCCCTCCCCGGGAATGATGAGCTGGGAGGTGACGGCAGTACCCAGAACCAGAACCAGAACCAGCAGGAGGCAGCGAGACATGGTGAGTCTGGGAAGGTCTGGAGGTCTGGAGCGGCTGCTCTAACTCCTGGCTCTGCTGGGGCCAATCAGAGGCCGGGGCTGAATGGACACCCCCGCGGGCGTGGACCTCGACCCGTCGGTAAACTGAACCTTGATGACTGGTTACCAGCTGGAAGCGCTGCATCCATCCATTCATCCTGCTTGTGCCTCAGCAGAGGTGGGAGGCGGGGCCACCCCAGACCCCAGACCCCAGCCTGGCAAACAGGAAACTTCCACAGCGGAATTGAACCTGAAACCGTTGGAGGCGGAGCCACCTTCCATCCTCTGGAGCCTGTTTGAATCACATGACCAACCAGGTCTGGAGTGGTCCCAGGAAGAGCCTAACCTGAAGAGCAGGCAGGACTCTGAGGCTCCTGAGGGACCATCTGATCCACTCTGAGGCCTCGGGTCGGGAGGAGAACTTCAGGAATCAGCTGCAGCACCAGGACCACCTGCAGGCTCCTCAACCGGCTCCTCAACCGCCGCTTGGACTCACAGGCAGAAGAAAAATGGTAGAGCTCCACCGTGTGGACATGGAGAGAACTGAAGAGTGTTCAGAGAAAAGAAAACCTGGTCCATAAGAACCATCAGGACCATCAGGACCAGCTGGACCAGCTGGACCAGCTGGTCGGGTCCTCAACAGAAGTGGACATGGAGCCAGTGAAGCAGAAACTCATTTGGTTTATTGAGTTGGAACATCTGCGCCTCCAAGATCTGGACTTCTGATAACGAGGAACCAGCGACACCAGAACACCCACTCTGGACGGACCTGGGCCACCCTGCTGCCAGAACCCGGACCTGTTCTGAGCCACCAACCGGGGTGGCCTGATCAAAGGGACATCCCGAAGAGGAGATGAAACCAGGGTCAGAAGGCCGGTTGCGGCTGGTTTGGACCCACTTCCTGGTTCTTTCTAAGGTACCAGAACCCTTTGGGTTCAGGGCCTCTGGCTGACCTCAGCTGCTTGGATGTCACGTGACAAAGTGAAACAGCAAACGAAACTTCCTGTTTCAAAATAAAAGCCTCCACAACCTTTCTGATTGGCTGTTGGTACATTTTCAATCACAGAATAAAAATCCAGCCTTCAAAGAGGAAAAGTGTCAAAGACTGGACCGATTGACCAATCGCGGAGCGGTGCCTCGTGACCACGCCCCTCGCCGTGGCCACGCCCCCACCCTGTGCATACGTGTGAAAAGTGCAGACTCGCCGTTTTTGGTGCCCAAGTGCATCCTGGTCCCGTCAGGTCGAGGTCTTTGGGGCATGGCTACAGCCGGCGGGCGTGTCTGGAGTTGTAGTGGCTCCTCATATCCTTGCGCAGGCGGAACTTCTCCCCGCAGACGCCGCAGACGTACAGGTGCACGTCCATGTGCTTCTCCAGCTGCTCCCCCCCAGGGAAGATCTGGAAGCACACCTGGCAGATGGTCTCGCCGGCCGACAGGTGGGAGATCATGTGACGCACGTGGTCGTGCTTGAGGAAGGTTCCCTGCTCGCAGACGGGGCAGACGTAGCGGGCCACGCCCTGGTGCATGTCCGTGTGCAGGCGCAGCTGGCGCTCCCGCAGGAACTGCTTGCCGCAGGTCTGGCAGCTGAACTGCTTCTCCTTGGTGTGCACGGTGTAGTGCTCGCGCAGGTGGCAGCGCTGGTAGAAGCCTTTGCCGCAGATGCTGCAGAAGTGTTTGCGGCGGTGGTCGGCCTCGCCGGCGTCCTCCAGCAGCGCCGGCTGGAAGAGCTCCCGGTGGTGGCAGGCCAGGGCGTGCTCCAGCGCCGGGCCCTCGCTGGGGAAGAGCAGGCCGCAGGCGGAGCAGGCCAGCTCGGCGGCGTCCAGCAGGGCCTCGTCCACGCCCGCGGCGTCCTCCGGCAGGGACGCCTCGTCCTCGCCGGCCGAGTCCGAGTCCCCGGCCTGGGCTTCGCCGCAGCGCTCGGCGTGCTCCTGCAGCTGGCGCCCTTTGATCAGGACCTGGCCACACCTCCCACAGGCGCAGATGTGAGCCACGTGGGTGGACAGGTAGTGGGCGGAACGGCTCTCCTCCGTCAGCAGAGCGCCGCACAGCTCGCAGGGGGCGTGGCCCTCGTCTTTGTCCTCGTCCTTGACCCTGCGGAGTTTGGCGGGGACGCCTGCGTCCTCGCCGTCGGACAGGTGACCTTCTGAGGGCTCGCCGGCGGCGCCCAAACCCGAGGCCCCGGGCTCGCCGTCCGCCTCCGCCCCGTTCCGCTCCCTCTGCAAACGCTGGTGTGCGCCCGGCTCCGCCTCCGGCTCGCTCTCCTCCGGCTCAGTCTTTAGGGAGGTGACGGTGGCGGTGGCGGCCGCAGGCTCGCCGTCGGTCCCGGCGGCCACCGACCTGATGGCCAGCTGGGCGCCGGCCTTGGCCTCGGGCCACTCGTCCTCGCCCTTCCAGAGCAGCCGCTGCTCGTCCACGCTGTCGGAGGCGGAGCTCTCCGTCTTACTGGACTCGTCCCTTCGGCGTGCCGGGGCGGGGCGAAGGCCTTGCGGTTGGTGCAGGTCAGGATGTGCTCGATCAGCAGCTTTTCGCAGCTGAAGACGAAGCCGCAGTCGTCGCAGGTGTAGGTGCGGCCGAAGCGGGGGCGGTCCCTCAGAGCCGAGCCCCGCCCCCCGGACCGTTTCCTCAGGTCACACGGCTGCTCTCCGGCTCCATCCAGCACCGGCGGCGCCGCCGTGAGGCCGGTGGTGGCGGCCTCCTCCGCCGCCCTGCCGGCGGTGGCCGGCAGCGCCTGTCGGCCGGCGGCGGCGGCGGCGCCCTTGGACGGCCGCTCGGCCTCCGGCGCCGCCGGCCGCTGCTGCTCATACATGCGAACTCCAAACATCATTTTTCCCGCTGCAGCTGCCACGGAGGAGCTGGAGGAGGAGGACGGCGTCAGGCTGGAGCTCCTGAGGTCCCTCAGCTCCTCCAGGGAGTCGGGGATGTAGTACATCTGCAGGTGCACCATGGACGCGCGCAGCTCCTGGAACTCGTAGCTGCCCACCACGATGCGGCCCAGGTACATCAGCTGCAGGATGAGGTCGAAGCACTCGGCGCTGATCTGCATGTTGCTGAGGTCCAGCCGCCCGGCCCCCTGCTGGTCGCGGATGAACATCATCCTGAAGTAGGAGCTGCAGGCCGCCAGGACCGCCTTGTGGGCCCGGAAGTAGATGTCGCCGATGGCGATGAGGCAGTCGCAGAGGAAGCCCCACTCGCGCTGGTTGTTGAGCTGCTGAAGGACGTGATCGCTGTGGCTCGGCCGCGCCATCGCCCTGGAGACAGAGGTCAGGGGTCGCCCTGGGGAGCGCACAAGGAGACAGAGGTCAGGGGTCAGGGGTCAGGGGTCCTCAGTCTGGGTTTGCTGGGCCAGCTGAAGGTGAGACGCACGTGTCCCTCCACCCAAAATGTGTCAAATGTGTCAAATATTCAGCATCTCCTCAGGAGGGTTAAAACCCAGGTCCATCAGACCGGCGCCGCCGACTCCAGACCACCATACGGGTGGATCTGTGGGGTCTGCTGGAGGTTTTCAGGTTCTCTCGAGCCGAACATTAAGGGTTGCAGCTTGAACCTTTAAAGGTTCTGTCAGACCAACAGCAGCGCCACATTCTGCCTTGAGCCGCCGCCTGTCCACAGTTTCAACCATCATCTCTGAGCCTCGTGCTTTCATTTGCGGCGTGGACAGACAAACCGGGCCCAGGTCGGCTGCTCCGGGCTCGGGTCTGGACGACGGTGGAGAGAAGAACCGTTCGGCTGAGCAGAGCCCAGCTCGGCCCAGAAAATGGATCTGACGGCTAACGGCGGTTAGCTTCAACAAGCTAGCGGCGGTTAGCGAGGCTCCGTGCGGAAGTCACAGCAGAAGAGCTGACAAATAAAAGCCCAGAAATGGACCTGTTCTCGCACGTTACGGACTTTGGGGCGGTTTTCATCAGCAAACAACAAACGCTACTTGAGAGTCGCACAAGTGAAAGACAGGACAGGGTCGCTGTGCCCAGGAAAGGTCACTGAAAGAAACGTAAACGTCTTATTTTGAAAATCGGATGTGGGGCGAATACCGATTATTTCTGGTTTTTTACATTCCACCCGCAGGCAGTCCCGCCACCCCCGCACAGCTGCTCCCCGATCTACAAGCAGCTCAGCGGGAGCGTCGCTCCACTCACCCGGGACCTGGAGGCCGCTGCTGCCGCCGAAGCTGCCGCTCCCGCGATTTTAATGCGTTTAAAATACAAAGTTGACACGATGTAGTATTATTATCTTCTTCTTCTTCTTCTCCGACCCTCCTCCTCCTCCTCCTCCTCCTTGTACTTCTTCTTCTTTTTTCTTCTTCTTCTTCCGTACAAATTTGCTCCGTCAAGTTCGACACGTTACCGGAATAAATCAAGGATGAAATGATAAAGAACTTCCGGTCATTAGGCTGACCTTCAACATAAAAGCATATTAAAACAGCCTTTCGGCGCCACTTTAAAGCGGTTTTTTAAAAAATATATATTTCGGTAAACGAAAAGAACTCAATAATACAAAAGTTCGGATCAGGTTATTTCAAAGCCACTCCTATATAAAGTTCTTACACGTGTTTTATTGGTATTTATACAATTTTAACATCCGTTTAACATCCGTTATAAGCTTATAACTGGAACCAAAGTCGTAATTTCATCTCACGTAAAAGTTAAGATGATAAAAACTCACTAACATCTTTATCATTAGCTAGATGGACGGATGGATGGATGGACGGGATGGATGGGTGAATAGGTGGGCTGGTGGATGACAGACAGACAGACGGACAGACGGATGGATAGATGGATAGATAGATAGATGATAGATAGATAGATAGATAGATAGATAGATAGATAGATAGATAGATAGATAGATAGATAGATAGATGCAAAGGTTTCTTTGCTCATTTGAAAGAAAAACTACCTTCTCGGCTGAAAGAATGGTCACGTGAGCAGCGCCACAGGGTCATCAACTCTCGCGAGACCAGACGCGGATTTCTGCGAGATCGTCTGTGGCAACAAATCGGGAGCAGGATCGCTGCAGAGCTTCAGCAACCTTCGGTAAGACTGGCGGCCGTCGAGGCGTCGCGCGCGTGCATGTTGCGCGCGTGAGCAGACGCGGGTTTTGCGCGTGGTGGGGCAGCGCGGATGGACGTGCACACGCATGGGTGCATGGGTGCATGTGCGCTGGAGGTGATGCTGAGATGATGGCAGGTTGCTCTCGCGACGGTCCGTCCAGTCCGGCAGGCGCGAGGGTGTCAGCTGACCTTCGGTGAGGTCACGCGTCAACGGCAACCTCGTGTCCTGTCCACCCGTGCACGCTGAGTGGCGTGCAGGCTGCATCAGTTGCCATGGTAACACTGGTGGAGCGGCAGGCGTCCGTGGTTCCGGTCCAGAGACTCTTCCTCCCGCTCCTCTTCATCAGCTGACTTCCTGAATCACCTTTTCTTGTCATCAGTCCTGAATTCAAGTTTTCAGCAGCTCAGATGTCATAAAAATGGGCGGGGCTAACTAGCAGCTAAAGGTTTGAACTTATCTTCTCAGCGGGACTGGGATTGGCCGCCTGTAGCAGCCGGTTAGCATCAGCAGCTCGCGGCAGCGTTAGCATCTTGGGCTCTGCTCGTCTGTAGCTTTAGCGCCGTAGCCTTGCTAGCTGTGCTGACCCGCCTTGTTCTGACCTTGCAGGCGGGGCCATGGAGGTGTCCTCACACAGCCTCTTCCTCCTGCAGCAGCTCAATGTCCAGCGCGAGTTCGGCTTCCTGTGTGACTGTACCGTTGCCATTGGCAACGTTTACTTCAAAGCTCACCGAGCCGTGTTGGCCGCCTTCTCCAATTACTTCAAGATGATCTTCATCCACCAATCCAGGTGGGTCCTGTGTGCATGTGGACCTCCGTCAGCTCACAGGTTGCTAGCGTGACGCTAATCTGGCCGTCAACATCTCCACCCGCCCACAACGTTTACAGTCGCAACCCAGATGAAACCTAGTGAAAAAAGCTAACGCTAATGCTCTCTTTAATGAGCAAGGTGGCTAAACAGGCTAAAGCGGCTCCGCTGGACCGTCTGTGCTCGTCCTGTCCCTGACAGGCGTCTCTGTGTCCTCAGCGAGTGCATCAAGATCCAGCCCACGGACATCCAGCCCGACGTCTTCAGCTACCTGCTGCACATCATGTACACGGGCGTGTGTCCGCAGCAGCCGGTGGACCAGAGCCGCCTGCAGGAGGGCATCAAGTTCCTGCACGCCTACCAGCTGTCCCGCAAGCCCAGCGAGGGCGCCGCCCGATGGCGGCGTGAGACGTCTTCCGCATGTCCAACCTGTATGGAATCCAGATCTCCTCCCAGCTGGCCAGCAAGGACGCACCTCGAGTCCTGAAGCCGGCGGCGGCGGCGTCCCGGTCCAACGCCGGCCGCAGCAGGCCACGCCCTCGCCGTCGGCCTGGACGGCGTCCCGGCAGACGACCAGATGTCCACCTTACACAAAGTCTGCTCGGTGGGCTCTGGAGACGACTCTGACGCCACCGCGCGCATCAAGCAGGAGCATTTGGAGGAGGAGGAGGCGGAGGAGGAGGCGGAGCAGAGCGCCCTATGCCCCGCCCACGCTAGCAGTCCCAGTCCCGGCCTCGTCTTCAAGGACCGGCCCCTGGCCCTGCTGTGTCCCCGGTGCGGAGAGCGCTGCTCCTCTCCCGAGGGGCTGCGGGAGCACCTGTTCAGCCACGCCCTCGACCCCGCCCACCTGGGGGAGGGGCTGGGGCCGGGCGGCGAGCCCACGCCGCCGCGGAGGAGGTGGACACGGGCTGTCTGGAGGAGGCCTTGAGGCAGAGCCGGGCCCTGGCCGACCAGCTGGCTGCCGAGCTGCGCAGGAGCAGGGGCGAGGGCGAGGGCTGTGGCTCCGCCCCGCTCTCCTGCACCCGCGCAAACGCAAGATCGCCTGCGCCGTCTGCAGCCTGCGCTTCGCCCACAAGAGCCAGCTGCAGGAGCACATGTACAGCCACACGGGCAAACCGGCCCGCCTCCACCGCTACAACCGCCTGTGCAGCCAGCTCCTCCAGGCCTCCGCCCACTTCTGCCAGGGCTCCGCCCAGACTACGGGAGGGGGTGGGGGTGGGGCTTCCGTCAGCACCGCCGCGCTGTTGGAGGACGCCCCCCAAGGACGCTCAGGACAACGGCAGCTCCTGCTACTCGCTGGACTCGGAGGTCTCCCAGGAGAGCATCGAAGGGGGGCCGGCCGAATGAGCAGTCAGCTGACCTCCTGAGCCCGTCACGCACCCGTGGCACCAGTAGCAGCCCATTGGCTAAGGTCGGCCTGGCTGTCCGCCCACCACGGCCTCACCTGCTGACACCTTTTAGAACTTGAACCTTTGTTTGTTTTTTTAACTTGTTTAAATAAAATCTGTGACTCACAGAGCAGCTGATTGGCTGATTGATCAGCTGGTTACTGGTAACCGTCTTCTTGCTCCACTCCTAAATGTCCTGATGTGTTTGTTTGTAAATAAATGAGTTTTTTTCTTCTGCCAAGTGAGGAGGTCATGTGACCACCATGTTTGCTTGTTCAAAGGTCAAAGGTCAGAGGGGCGACTGCAATTGTAACCTTGTATCTTGTCTGCAGAAGTGAAAGTGACCCCAAGGCAAGGTGTTAGCATCAATGGCTAACAGCTAGCATCTCCCTTTAAAGTCTTTGTGTGATCAAAGAGCTCAGCATGATCACAGGACTCACCAGTCAGTCACCACCACGTGTCCCATGAGGTTGTGGTCCAGGTCCAGGTGGTCCACCAGGCTGACCAGGTGAGCCTACCTGTCAGAGGCTGTAGCCCCTCCCCTCAGCACCACCCTCATTAGGAACACACCTCTGCCCTTTGACCTTGGGGTGCAGATGAGTTCTGTCCAGAGGACCCCTGGGTCCTGACAGGGTCCTGACGGGACTAGTGGGAAAGTCCCAGAGAGGACGCGGCTGGGCTGGAGTATCAGGACCGGGGTCACATCAGGGGTCACGTCAGGGGTCACGTCAGGGTCACGTCAGGGGTCGGACCAACAAGTACGAACCCTCTCGCTGCTGTTCTTGGGGGCGCTGTGAAGCTGCAGGAGGAGACCCTGCTTCTCCCACCACAGTGGCCTGGGGTCAAAGGTCAGATTTCAAGGTTGACCAGAAGTACGGTGACAGAAGGTTGGAAGATTCCAGAAAGCCACAAGAAGCAAGAAGAGCCGAAGCCTAAAGCAAAGTCAGATTTACTGGTTTCTGTCACAGAAGGGAGCCATCAGGTTGTCCTGGAAACCAGCAGGACAGCCCATAATCAAGCCTGGACCTCTTCAGGGTCCACAGCCTGGACCTGCTGGAGTGTTCATCTGGTGCCCAGAACCAGGACTGGATTCCTATGGGCACAAACCAAACAGGTGTGTGTGCAGGTGTGTGTGCAGGTGTGTGTGGAATGCGCGCCCTCCCCCAGAACCCAAACTACAACAGCTGGAAGAACCGGCACAGTTAACACAGAAACCAGGTGAGTTGTTACCTGTGACAGGTGTGTTGTTACCTGTCACAGGTGTGTTGTTTTATCTGCTCCGGTGGGTCTTGCTCAGGTAACGTTGTGCGCTGCGAACGGTGTTCTACAAACAAGTAGCGTGTCAGGTGGGTGGAGTCAGAGCAGATGTGTGCAGGTACAGGTGAGCTGGTAGCCTTTACCTGCATCAGCATGGCCACCGTCATTGGTCCCACCCCTCCTGGCACAGGTGTGATAAATCCTGCTCTCTGATGGGCCGAAGCGTAGTGGACGTCTCCCACCACCCTTTTACCGCTGGCCCTGGTGCAATCTGCAGGGGTCAACAGGTCACCTGATCAATCAACACAGGTAAGAGTGTGTGTGTGCAGGTGAGTGTGTGTGTGTGAGCACCTGGGACCTGGTTGATCCCACAGTCGATGACCACGGCGCCCTCCTTCAGCCATTCTCCTCTGACCATCTCGGCTCGCCCCGCCCCCACGACCAGGATGTCTGCTCGGCCCACCTGCATACCGAAGGTACACTGGTGACGGGGGGAGTGGCCAGGCGTGTGTGAGGGTGGGGGAGGTCACCTGCTCAGGTAGGTCAGGTGTCTTTGAGTGGCAGGTGGTGACAGTGGCGTGGTTCCACAGGAGCAGGTCGTGCATCGGCGCTCCAACGATCTTACTGCGACCAATCACAACCGCCTGTTTTCCCTCCAGAGACACACCTACGGGATAGGACCTGAATGGGTTGCCATGGCAACAGAAGCTGCTCCCCTTACAAAGGCAGTGGCGCGCTAACGCTAACCTGCAGCTATAATGTGTATATTCTTACCGATCAGCCGCAAGCTGAACCGTACAGCAGGTACAGAGGTCAAAGGTCACCCAGTTGTGGGCGGAGTTTGTGGGGTTATTTATGAGTCACGTGACCAAGGGGGCGTCATGTTCTGTTGAGCACACCTGTGATTGCTGGGCTGCTAATTTCCTGACCTTTGTTAGGACCTAGCGGCTACCCAAACCCGTTATTCTGATAATAATAATAAAATTAAAGTAATAATCCTAATAAAGGGGCGGGGCCTCTATGCTACCTGTCTGCCTGATCAGCTCCAGACAGCCGCTGGGGGTGCAGGGGAGGAAACAGGCGTCCAGATCCCCCCGAGACAACCTTCCTGCATTAATACAACTCAGACTGTGCACACACACACACACACACACACACACACACACACACACAAACAGTGGAGGATGATGGAGCTGCACCTCTGAGGACCTAGTCATGTGACCCTGGCAGGTCCCCAGGGGACGGGGACTGACCCGTCCACGTCTTTGTCCGCTGAGACGGTGTTGGTGATGCATTCACTGTCAATGTGGTGGACAGAGTCCAGAGGCAGCTGGACGATCAGCCCGTGGACGGACTGGTCCTCATTGATAGACAGGATGTTCAGCAGGACCTGCAGTGGCAGGAAGCAGGAAAAGGTCAGAGGTCAGCGCTAGCACAGGACCCCAGTGTAGCACCGACGCTAACCTCCTCTTGTGTTGCTGAGCTCGGCAGCCGCACATGTTTGGCATCGATTCCGATCTGTCACAGAAAGACAAAATGTAGTGTTAGCATTAGCACTGGGACGCAGACAGCAGCGGGAGTTAAGCCCCGCCCCTTCCACATGACCACACTTATAACAACATGAAACTTTCTCTGCGTCAGCGGCCAGCCTGACCTCGGCGGCAGCCTTCATCTTGGCGCTGATGTAGAGGTTGGAGTCGTCTCTGTCGCCCACCTGGAGGAGGGTCACCAAGAAAACACTGGTTAGCACCAGCAGCCTCAGTAGCTTCTGACCCAGGAGCTCCGCCCACGGCTGGACCCGGGTGGAGGGTCAGGGTGGAGGCCGGGTCGTGTTATCAGAGATCCTGAGAGGAGGAGCAGCTGGAGTAAACAAAGCGTTCTCCTGAACACCATGGCAGAGGCTAAAGCTAACAGGCTACTTTTTTAGGCTAGCAGACCGGGACCAAGGGTGCTTTTACACCTCTAAAAGGTCATAAAAACTGGAAACCAAACGAGAGAACTGACGCCAATAAAGCGATGCTAAGGCTAACCGGCCTTGTTAACTTTTAACAGACCAAAGTCAAAGTCAACAGTTTGTTATCCTGCTAACAGATTGAAAGCGTATTGAAACACGTGATCATGCTAATACATGAATGTTAAGGTTTACAGGCTACATAAACTTCAAATAAACAGAAACTAAAGCTAACAGCTCATAAAAGAATTAAACTCAAGTTCCTCTATTTTAAAGTTTTGGGCTAATATATTTTTTGGAGACGAACATCTGGACTCAAACCAAGCTGCTGGTGCGAAAGCAGCATGATAGCTAGCAGGCTAAAGCTAACAGGGTGGTGTGTAGTTGAGTTGCTTTCGTGTCCCAGAAACCTGTAAGATGACCAGAGCTGGTCTGAAGCCAGAGAACAGGCTCTTCATCTCCTCTACATCCGCCTTCAGCCTGTCCCTCAGCAACCTGCAGACACACACACACACACACACACACACACACACACAGCTGCTCAGACTCCACCCTGTGCTGGATGGAACTGGACTCGTTGGGACCAGGACTGGCTCACCTGGACGTCTTGTTGCCAGAGATAATGGTTGCTAAGCAACGCCTGCTGAGCGGACAGGCGGGGGCCCCGAGCCGGAGCGCCGCAGCAGCCGAGGAGAGCATGAGGGAGGGGGGACGATCGTCTCCGAGCGTCCACCTGCCAGACGTCTGCTGGACCAGTCCAACTGTGGACAGAGGAGCCACGAAGACCTCAGATTCCTGAGACCCTGCAGCTCCACCACCAACACAAGCCACACGAGAGGAGGAGGAGGAGGAGGAGGAGGAGGAGGAGGAGGAGGACGAGGACGAGAAGACCTTACCTGGGAGCAGAAACTACAGCAGCAGCAATGAGTGTGTGTGTGTGTGTGTCTGCCAGGGTTAGTGTGTGAGATCAAAGATCAAACTAGAGGCAGACTGGAGGTGGGACGTCCCACCTCCCTCAACCAATGAGACGCCAGCGTTTGGAGGAGAGAAACAGTCAGTGGATGTCGCTGTTGAGGACGGATTTACAGCCTGGTGAGACTCTGGATCTGGACCAGATCCTGAACTAGAACCTGGATCCAGATCAAATCCTGGATCTGGATCGTGTCTGCTGGGGACGGTTGTGGACGGTTGTGGACAGGCTGTCCCCCGCTGGGGGTCAGCAGCAGGACGATCCAGGTGTGACTCTGGTGGCGTTTTGACCGCCTGCTCCTCAGGCAGATAAAAGGAGATCAAAGCTGAAAGGGACTTTATTGCTGCTGTTTCTCAGGGTTGAACACAAACACAAACAATAAACTCGCTTTGACGCCCGAGTTTTCCAGATCCAGATCCCGATCCGGTCCGGAGCGGAGCCTACATGGTGAAGGAGGAGCCGTTGTCGCTGGAGCCGTCCTGGGAGCGGCGCCCGGACACGTACACCTCGGAGGTGGCCCTGGAGAAGGGGCGTGGCGGCGCGGAGCCCCGGCGCCGGCACCACAGGTCCCACAGGACCCTCCGGAAGTGGTTGCGGAACTTGACCCCGATGAAGGCGTAGAGCAGCGGGTTGAGGCAGCAGTGCAGGTAGGCCAGCGTCTGCGTCAGCGCCTTGGCCAGCTGCAGCGTGTCCGAGCGCTCGCAGGACTGGAGCTGGAACATGGTGGTCGTTTCGTAGAGCAGCGCCAGGTTGTAGGGCAGGTGGCAGCCCACGAACACCAGCACCACCGCCACCACCACCCGCACCGCCTTGTGGCGCTGGAAGTTTCGGGCCCTGAGCAGCGTGAGGAGGACGGCGCTGTAGCAGGACGCCATGACCAGCAGCGGCAGGACGAAGCCCACGGCCAGCTGCGTGCTGGGGACGGCCACCTTGGTCCTCCAGGCCGTGCTGTTGTCCAGGAACTGGAACTCGCACACGTAAGACTGGCTCGTGTTGTCCCCGTCCAGGAACTCGTCCTGGCTGTGGGACGGCTGGTAGCGGTGGTAGAAGTAGAAGGTGGGGACGGACAGCAGCAGCGCCGCCGTCCACACCAGGACGCAGATCAGGCGGCTGTGGGACAGCGAGCGCAGCCGGAAGCTGCGGCGCACCTGCACGATGGCCACGTAGCGGTCGGCGCTGATGCACGCCAGCAGCAGCGTGCCACTGTACAGGTTGACGCTGTAGGAGCCGCGCAGCAGCTTGCAGGCGGCCGTCCCCATGGACCAGGAGGACAGCTGGTTGTAGACCAGCAGCGGCAGCGCCAGCACGAACAGCAGGTCGGCCACGGCCACGTTGAGCAGGAAGACGTCCGTCATGGACTTGGTGCGCTTGTAGAAGGCGTAGGTGGCGATGACCAGGCTGTTGCCCAGGAAACCCAGCAGACAGATGAGGGAGTGCACGTAGGGGCCCAGCAGCAGCTCCGCCTCCTGGGTGAGCTGGTGGGAGCACGGGCCCAGCCAGTCCGACACGTTCCACATCTCTGGGGACACCGTGTCCCACATCTCAGAGGACGCCATGTCCACCTGCAGCAGACGCAGCCAATTTCAATGAGCCTCAGCGCAACGTCCTCAGCGCAATCGCCGCCGCGCTGCTGGGCTGGTTAGCAGGTTAGCTTAGCATGAAAGCTGTAAGCAAAGCAAACGTCAGCATCTGGGTGTAACATCGGGGCGACTTTAGCCTGGCTAGCACGTCTCAGGCTAACAGGCCCGAACGGTCCTGGGCAGCCGTCTTGTCCCGGGGCTGGAGGAGGACTTTTGTCTGAGCGTGAGAGCGCCGGCGCTCCTTCTGCTGATGCTCCAGTTGCGGCATCGGCGGTTCCGGCTGCGTTTGCTCTCAGGTGTCAGAATGTTCGGAGGAAGCGTGCAGAAAAGAGGTCAGCAGCACCCGAAACTGCTGCTGACCCAGTTGGAGACATGCTGGGTTGGTTCTGCAGCAGTCAGCCAGTCAGCCAGCCAGACAGACAGACAGTCAGACAGACAGCCAGACAGAGAGTCAGCCAGGCAGTCAGACAGTCAGTCAGTCAGTCAATCAGTCAGACAGCCAGACAGTCAGTCAGCCAGTCTTCTCCACTGAGTCACCGCGGCGACAGCAGCGTGCTGCGGTCTCACGTGCGTCAGGGTGACCTTCCTCCTGAGCCGGTTCCTTGGTTCTGGCCCGAGGGTCCGGACCTGCAGAACTAGGCTCAGACCGGCTGGATCAGCCGGAGGTCCAGATGTTTCTGGAGAACCTGCCAGACTTCCTCCAAGCTCTGCTTCCTGTTCTGAACTTCTGTGTTCTGACTGGACGCCTGTTGTTTCAGAGCTCAGCTGACAGTGGCCAGGATCAGCGGAAGCACCTGAGTACAACCACAACGCCGCCGCCGGCCCCCTCCAGTGGGGGCGGAGCCAGGCTGCCAGCAGACAGGTGGACAGGCGGACAGGCACACAGGCGGTCAGCAGACAGGAGGCCGGTTGGACAGACGGACAGCGTTCTGGTGCAGCAGGAAGCTGCAGGACCTGAAGGACCTCCAGCCGTGCGGAGGTCAGGAGCAGGCGCACGCACGCACGCACGCACACACACACACACACACACACACACACACACCCTCACCGGCTGCTGCAGCTTCTCTGGAGGTTCTGCTGGAGGAGCAGCGCTGATGTCGGCCTGCTGACGACAGGAAGCCTCTGAACTGGGCTCTTCCGCCTGCAGCAGCTTTGTAGCTGCACCAGCGCCGCCCCCACGCCGCAGCCTCCAGCGGAGCCTCTGCCCTGGCTTCCACGTGCCTCAGCAGACCTGGGAGGAGGAGTTTCAGGGTCCTGCTACCCCAGAGAGGACCTGGACGGGCCACGCCCAGGCCTAACGCTGCCAGCTAGGCGAGGCTAATCAGGGCTCTTCCAGTCAGGTGTGTCATCTTTAATGGCTTTATTGTCCAGTGCATAAAGGTGTACGGCCCCAAAGCTCCTCGCTGCTCCTCAGGAGGCTCTGCTGGCTCAGGACACGTCCTCCATGTAGGCGGCTCCGTGAGCCTGGCTGAGCTGGGACACGCTCACGTCCTCCGTGCTTCCTTCAAACTGAGCAGACAGCAGACGTCAACACCAGTCCACAAAAACAGGCTCCCAGCGTCACACTTGCTCGCCTTGTCACTCAGCTCGGGACCCTCGATGGAAACCTCCTCGATCTCCTCACCGATGCTCCCGTCGCTCCTGGACAGGATGGAGCGATGACTGAGGACGAGAGAGCACACATGCTAACCGCTGCTATGGAGGGGGAGTCCAAATTCCTACATAATTCCAACGAGACTCACCTGTTAAAGTCGTCCCCGTACTCAAAGTCACCTAAAAGACAGGTTCAGCTGTCAAAACCAGGATGTTTCCATCAAAGGCACACTGCTGCCCCGAGAGGCCAGCCTCGGTATCACACCCCACTCTGACGGTGTTCGACGCCATGTTTGTAGTCTTTACGGCCGAAATCTGTAGTTTAGGAGCTGAAAGACTTACACTCTTTTTGAAAAGTGTTACATCTGTAGGTAAAAACACCAATCTAAATATAAAAACACATCTGTAGGTAAAAACATTAATCTTACTTGGATAAACATCTGGAAGTAAAAACAATCTAGATCTAAAACACCTGGACCAGCGAATGAAAGACGCCTCCTGACGTGACAGACATTCCCCACTGGGCGGCGGTGTTGGGCAGACCCAGGGAGGTCGAAGGTCACTCAGTGGGAGGTTCTGCTGGTGCGACCTCACTGAGACACTCACCTAAATGGGAGGAGCCTGTGTGGGCCGCTGACTCTGGGTCCCGGCAGCTGGTCTCTCTGGAGTCTGAGGAGATCAAAACAAGGCTCAGCAGCAGAACCGCAGCCGGACCGGCCTCGGGTCTGCGCTGGTGTCGGACCCTGGTGACCCGACGCGGCTCCTCCTCCTGCTGCTGGTCTCTGCCTCTCAGAGAGGGACCCGGCGGGACTGGTCCTGCTTTGGGACGTCTCCGCCCTCCTGGATCAAAGACAGGAGGCTGTTGGTCCGTTTCCCCGGAGCCACAGCGAGACAGAGCCCAGAGGGTGAGGTAGGGGGCGCCAGAGGCATCAGAACGGGCTCTCCAGTCGAACGCTGGTGTTAGCACTAGCATAGGTTAGCATGGAGGCCCCGCGGGGGCGAGGGGGGAGTGACATGGTGGTGAGGTGGTGTCCTCCCTACCAGCCGTAGGTCTTCTGTGCTTTGGGCAGCGGGTCATCAAAGAAGGAGTCCTGGTGGTCCTCCTGCAGGTCCAGCTCCTGGTGCTGCTCCGGCCTCTGCAAACGTTGCTGCCGTCAGTGCTTTCATGTGGACAGCTACCCGCCGTAGCGCGTCCCTCTCCTCTTACCGCTGCTGCTGCGGCTCCTCCCCCACTCTGGTCAGGACAGCTTAGAACCTGGGACACGAAGAAGCACCTTCAGCTTCATGTCTGGCTGTGACGTCCTCGTGGGGACGTGAGAACTGGTCTCGGGGAACCTGGTACCTTGCTGGGCCCCGCAGAGCCCGACTGCTCCTCAGAACCCACCTCCGAGCGGAGAACATCCTGGACAAGGACAAAGATGACACCAGACAGAGGCAGGACAGACATGTCCAGGCAGCGGTCACCCGTCCCTGCAGCCGGAGGCCGCACCTCCACTGAGACCATCACCTGGTTGGCCTCCTGGCGGATCCTCCTGATCAGCTCCAGCAGCAGAGGAGAGCTCCTGCTGCCCTCAGACGGAGACAGACGCAGCTGTCTGCAGACCGCGTCCCTGCCGTCCAGACCGTTTCCCTGACAACCACAAAGTAGGAGGAGGAGCAGAATGATGTGAAGAATCAGATGAAGGTCTCACAAGCATGAAAAAGCCTCTGAAGGCGCTCCTACCGAGTTGATCTCCGGCCGGAACACCGACAAGGTGAAGTCCAGGTGGAACACCTGAAGGAAGTCCAGGATCAGACTGACCACGAGCTGACCTACACACACACACACACACACACACACACACACACACATACATACACACACGGGGATCGTTCTGATGGAATCCCACCTCCTGAAACCAGGACTCGGGGTTCAGGGGAGAGCTGAGTCCTGCCTGAACCTCCAGCAGGTGTACTGACCATCTTCTGTGCTGAGACACCTCTTCAGGTTCTCGTTGATGACAGGTGTTCTCTTCTAAGGGGAACACATGAAGAACCTGAGGGTGAGCAGAACCTCCTTCTGCAGCACGTTAGGGGAACAAAGTCACACCTCCAGTTTGTCCTGCTCTTCCATGGCCAGGAACACCGCTGCCCTCATCTCAGCCTGCAGGAACACAGCGCGGGGTCAGCGCGGGGTCAGCGCTCCACCAGCACCTCGGTGTGCTACCTCATTGACATGTTTGAGAGGCTCCAACACTATATTAGCGGTGGCAATTATACTTTCACAAATGAGGAATGTGATTCAAACGCCATTTTTACATTAACGAGGAAGTGACTTTACACATTTAGATCTATAAATAAAAAGCGAGAGAGAATAATTTGGTTTCTGACTGTTTATCGGCAACTGTTTAACTCCCTAGCCTAGTCTAGCCTAGCCTAGCCTAGCCTAGCCTAGCCTAGGCCAGCACCGTACCACCGAACTGTGGTTCGAACCTTAAGTTTGTTCATTATTCCGCTTTTCTCCAGGCTCTGGACCAACAGGTCCCGCAGCTCCGTGTCGTCCTCTGCGGCCGACATCTTTGGGGTGATGGGAGACAGCTTTTTCTCCGGGTGAGATGAAAACAAAACATTCAAGGCGGAAGCGTCTTCTTCGGTGGTGTTTGGTTACAGGGCACAAACGCTCGGGGCCCATGTCGCCATCTGCTGGACACCTTTTAGAAACGCTTCTGCTACAGTTTTCCCGTCTCTTCACCAAACTGCGCGTTCGTCCTGGTTGTTGGTGTCGGTTCTTCTGGGCTCGTCGGATCCAGCCTGATCTGGACCCAAACACTGGGACAGAATGTAACAAATATCCTGTAAATGATCTACAACCTCCGATAAGACGAGATGTCTCCTCACACTTTTACAGCGTTAATAATTAATGGTGAGTTTCACAGATACTAAAAACTATGGTGCAACGCTGTAAATTCATAATGTCTGCTCCAAACTAAGACGATTAAAAAGGCCGTTTTTATTCACATACACATTATCAATTACATTTCCAGATCCTAAATATTTAGCCCATATTAGGTCCCAGTGAGAAAACCGATATTTCAGAAAAAGAGTGTTTAAAATTTTTATTGGATTATATGATCAGAAAATAAATTTTATAGACGAATTTGAAGAAAAAGCACCAAATACAGCAAATATATTGTGGGTTTGCAATTGAAGTACACAGCCAACACTGGCCAGTTAATAGCAGCTATATCGATAAAACAGCTGTTTCTTATCTAAATGAGATTAGATCAGCTCTAATAAAAAGCACCATAAAGAAAAACGATTGGAAAAAAACGATTTAGAAATTATTAATCGGTCTAACGACACTTCAGTAGAAAGATAACACGAACAGTACTTTCAGAAGAAATGATCAGAAATGGTTTCGGAGAAACTCGGAATAAATGTGCATCAAAAAATCAGAGATACGCGTTCGTTTTATTTGAGGACGTTTTATTTATTTAAACATGTGCACCAAACGTTTTTAGAATGATATTTTTTCCTGAGTGTGTATGTTTTTTAAAAACTGAGACTTAAACATTCTTTTGTTTTGACAGCGTATTCCGGAAGTGCAGCAATCATTTGAACCAACTTTCCGAGGATCTCCGTCTCCGTCCGTCGGTTGTTGTTCTCGTCAAGATGGCTGCTGCTGCTCTGACGGATGGACGCTGACCCCCCAGCACCCGAACACTGGCGTCAGAAGCCGACCCGGAGCCCCAGAACCGGACCTGGTCCCGCCGAGACGGACGAGACACAGAGCATCTTCTACTGAGCGCTTCTATTGGTCCGTGATTGGGTAACGGTCACATGTTTATTAAATGATAAGAGTGCTGCAGGTCGATGAGGATGAGGAGGATGAGGAGGGGGAGGAAGAGAAGGAGGAGGACACAGATTCAGCTCAAGACCGCCGCTGCTCTGGTGATCAAAGGACCCAGAAAACATGAAGGTCACCGAGCGGAACCGGACTGGACCACTGCGGTCCGGAACCGGGCCAAGGGTCCCTCCAGCCGCTGGTACCACAGAATGGTGGCAATTACATAGGGATGGGGGGAAGGGGGGGGGGCGTGGCCTCGTGTTAATTTAACAATTGTTGAAAGTAGATGACGTCATAAAAAGACGCTCGCGGGTCACGTGATCGAGCAGGTGAGCCTCTGCAGGGAGCAGCCAGACAGGGCTGAGGAGGAGGTTTCCATGGGAACTGCTGCAGTGTTTCCATGGCGACGGCGCGAGCTGATCCTGGTCTGGCTCCTGCAGGGCGGCGCTGACGGTGGCAGACATGGACACCACCACCTCCATCAAGATGACCACGCTGGCCATCCAGAACCTGTTTGGCTACGTGGAGGAGGAGAACCTGGCGGCACTCAAGGCCCACCTGGACCGCTTCAAGGAGGTGGACGGACGCAGCGACGTGCGTGACGGTTGGACGCGTCCTCCCCAGCAGGCGGGGCTCCGCCGCGTCCTCACGTCCTGTGTCCTGTGTCCTGACAGAATGGCCAGACGCCGCTCATGCTAGCGGCGGAGCAGGGCAGCCTGGAGATCCTGCAGGAGCTGATCCGGAGAGGAGCCAACGTCAACCTGGACGACGTGGTGGGGAGCCCCTCCCCCGCGCCGCCGCGGCCCCCCCCTCCGTTCCCATGGTAACCGGCGTGCGTGTGTCCTCAGGACTGCTGGTCGGCTCTGATCAGCGCGGCTAAGGAGGGTCACGTGGACGTGGTGAAGGAGCTCCTGGAGAACAGCGCCTACATCGAGCACAGAGACATGGTGAGACGTGCACGCGCACACACACACGCTCAGGCCGGCTGACTGGGGTCAGAGGTCGTTCATCACTCTGCTCCTGTCCAGGGAGGCTGGACGGCGCTGATGTGGGCGGCCTACAAAGGTCGCGTGGAGGTCACGGAGCTGCTGCTGCAGCATGGAGCCAACACCAACACCACGGGACAGGTAACACACACGCGCGCACACACAGCTGGATCCCTCCTGGAATGATTTGTCCCTCCGTCCCCCTGTCCCTGTCCCTGTCCTCCACAGTACAGTGTGTATCCCATCATCTGGGCTGCCGGTCGTGGACACGCTGAAATCGTCAAACTTCTGCTACAAAACGGAGCCAAAGTCAACTGTTCTGATAAGGTAGCGGCGCCGCGGTCAGTTAGCATTAGCATCAGCGTGGGCTCGTTTCCCTCACGTGTGTGTGTGTGTGTATGTGTGTGTGTGCGTGTGCAGTACGGGACCACTCCTCTGATCTGGGCGTCCAGGAAGGGACACTTTGACTGTGTGATGCACCTGCTGGAGGCCGGCGCTGATGTGGACCAGGAGGGGGCGGTACGGCGCCGGTCCTGATCAGTATACACACATCAAAGACACAGATGGGCCAGTGATGACGTCATCCACCGACTGGAAGCGGGGTCGTGACCTCAGGTGTGTGTGACTCCTCAGAACTCCATGACGGCGCTGATCGTGGCGGTGAGGGGCGGGTACGCCGCCGTGGTCAAGGAGCTGCTGAAGAGGAAGCCCAACGTCAACATGACGGACAAGGACGGCAACACGGCGCTGATGATCGCCGCCAAGGAGGGACACACCCAGATCGTCCAGGACCTGCTGGACGCCGGCACCTACGTCAACATCCCAGACCGGGTCAGAGCGCCGCGCACGCCACAGGGACGAGCGAGACAGCTGACAGCGTGTGTGTGCGTGTGTGTGTGTGCTGCAGAGTGGAGACACAGTGCTGATCGGAGCAGTCAGGGGGGGTCACGTGGAGATCGTCAGAGCTCTGCTGCACAAGTACGCTGACATCGACATCAAAGGACAGGTGAGGCCAGGCTGGTGTGTGTGTGTGTGTGTGTGTGTGTGTGTGTGTGTGTCTCACAGCAGCTACTTTGTGTGCAGGAGAATAAAACAGCTCTGTACTGGGCTGTGGAGAAAGGAAACGCCACCATGGTGAGAGACATCCTGCAGTGTAACCCAGACACAGAGACCTGCACCAAGGTGAGACACGCCTGAGGACACGCCTGAGGACACGCCTGAGGACACGCCTGTGTGGATTGTTCCTCCATCAGGATGGAGAGAGTCCTCTGATCAAAGCCACCAAGATGAGGAACGTGGAGATCGTGGAGATGCTGCTGGACAAAGGTGCCAAGGTCTCAGCCGTGGACAAGGTGTGTTTGCCTCCAGGTGGCGTCATGATTGCTGGTGCTGGTTGCCAGGGTAACCACCCCCCCTCTGCCTCAGAAAGGAGACACGCCCCTCCATATTGCCATCCGTGGGCGGAGCCGGCGCCTGGCCGAGCTGCTCCTCAGGAACCCCAAAGATGGCCGCCTGCTGTACCGGCCCAACAAGGGCGGAGAGACGCCCTACAACATCGACTGCAGCCACCAGAAGAGCATCCTCACGCAGATCTTTGGCGCACGTATGTGCTCCACCCCCGCCGCCGCCGTGGCCCCGCGCGGCCCCGCCGGCTGACGTGCCTCCGCCCGCTGTCCGCAGGCCACCTGTCGCCCACGGAGACGGACGGAGACGTGCTCGGCTACGACCTGTACAGCTCCGCCCTGGCCGACATCCTGAGCGAGCCGACCATGCAGCCGCCCATCTGTGTGGGGCTGTACGCGCAGTGGGGCAGCGGCAAGTCCTTCCTGCTGAAGAAGCTGGAGGGTGGGGTTCCCGCCCGAAAAAACACACACACACACGCGCGTGCTGAGC
>CAAE01010293.1:45769-75541 GCA_000180735.1 Tetraodon nigroviridis | reverse complement strand
AGAGAGAGAGAGAAAGAGAGAGAGAAAGAGAGAGGGAGGGAGAAAGAGAGAGAAAAAGAGAGAGAGGGGGGGGAAAGAGAGAGAGAAAGAAAGATAGAAAGAAGTGATACAGAAAGAGAGATAAATAGAGGGAGAGGGAGAGAAAGGAGAGAGGAGAGGGAGGGAGAGAGAGGAGGGGGAGAGAAGAGAGGGAGAGAGAGAAACATGATAGTGATTAATCACTAAGCTAAGCTAAATGAGTCGGCCCTGCTGGGTGGAAAACGGGATGCTGGCAAGGAGGAACTTACTTTGGGGAAGAGCGAGGCCATCTCAGTGACGGCAGCGTGGATCTTCTCCGAACACGGAACAAAGCTGGAGAGTTTGGCACTGTGGTCATTCACGTGCTAACGAAGCTTTACGTGTCCGCCCAGCAGACGCTGGCGCTATGGCGGCTACCTGTCGTGTTTGGACTCCTGAGCGGCCCGCAGCAACTCCTGGATGTTCTTGGTCACCTGTTCGGTTTTCAGTATCACGTTCTCCGTGCACGGCAGCGTGGGGTCCGCTTCCCCCGCCTCCCCACCGCCTCCCTCCTCTGGCTCCCCACGGCCTTCCTCCTCGCTGCTGCGGCCCAAGCTAGCGAGGGGGGGGAAGAAAGAAAGAAAGAAAGCAGAAGGTGCGCTTCCATTACCACCTGGGAATGAAGGGTTGGGATTGGGATCAGTCCCTGGAGAGGGTTGATCAGTGAGGATCTACAGCTGTCACGCTCCGCTAATGCCCAGCTAGCGCCTCACCTTCACCGCTCAAAGACGCTTATGGTCCAAGTCTGTCTAGCGTGTCCAGGTGTGTCCCTATGTATGTATAACTGTGATTAACATTCAGATCAGACAAAGACGAGTTCCCAACAGAATGCACCGCTATGACCTGCTGCCGTGTGTAGCGTGTTGTTGATGAAAGGAAAAAAGTGAAAAAAAAAGAAAAAAAAAGGCAAAACTCAACGCGAGACGCCTGGGACGGACCTGCGTAAAACTGGAACAAAGCGGCCAGGCTGCTGAAGCCTGTCAGAACATGGGACACAAGGCTCGAAAGCGCGTCCGTCCTGGGAAACCGCCACGCTCGGAGCATCTCCACCCACACCTACACCTCCGTTAGCATCCCTTCATCGCCTGCCAGCCGCACTAACGGCTCCAGCTGCAGGGCTACGGCGGCGTGCTAGGTGGAGCCCTACCTTAACGAGACGTCGTACGTTTGCGTGTTGTCGTAGTCGCTGTCGTTGCCGCTGCTGTGCTTTTCCAGTTTAGGTACCTGGGAGACAAAGCAACAGTTTAGTTTAACAAAGTTGGGATTTGGATGAAGCGCCTGCCTGCCAAGGTTGTATCTGTGTACAAGACCAGACGAAAGGACTAGAGAACTAGATCTGAACACCTATTTGGTTAAATCCCCTCCGTTTTAGTCTTTAGACAATTTGGATTTATATAAAGTTGGTTTACGTCACTAGCGGAATTTCATATGAGTCATCCACTAAAGAATTAACCTAAAGCATGAAAAAAAGTAAAGTTCAAGCAACAACCAACAAGACGACTAATAAAAACTAGCAAACCCCTAACCCTAACCCTAACCCTAACCCTAACGAAATCCCAGGAAAAAAAGTGAAAACCAAATACAAGCAAACTATACTGATAAAATCCCAAACCTGGCTGCCTACTTTGGGCTAGTTGCAATATTGCCCTTGTTCCGTCTACCAGCCCGCGTTGCGCACACATTAGCATGGTTTCTGCAGGGTTGTGCAGGCCCTGACCAGCTCTCCCCGTTCAGTCAGTGAAGAGTGAATCAGTGCAGAGGCACAGGACTAAAAACAAGGACGCTGTTAGCCAGCAGGCCGGAGTGGTCGGGAAAGCCCCGCCTTCGCGTCTTTACCTCCGAAAAAACACAGCGAGAACGCCCATGGCTGTTGGGATGAATATATTATTTATGGAATGCATCAGGGACAAAGACACAACAGCTGGGAACGATATAACTCCAGCCCTGCTGAAAAGAGAAACCCCGGCGCCGGTCCCTGAAAAGCTGGTGGAAACACCCAGAAAGCAGAGGCCAAGTGAAAGAGGTGCTGACTGACCAGGTATCTGCCCATCTCCGTGGACCCGGACAGGTGCTGGCTGCCATACGGCGCCCCCGCGCCACCCTTCCTCACCTGCGAAGAAGGGATACGGGAGTGAAGGAGGGGACGAAAAGAGGAAAAGAAGCAGAGAGAAAAACGGACGGAAGGGGAGAAGTGAAAGACGGGCGCAGGAAACAACACCTTGCAGCAAAGACAAGTGGCCCAGATGGTGTTAGTTAGCGAGGCAGCGTGGCTGTCCTCGCCGGCCGCCTCACACAACTGGCTAGGCCGTCAGCTGGACTACAGTCGCTACGCTAAGCTAACAGCTGGCTGGGTCGACGTGAGCGTGTGGGGACGGCAGGACAGACGGAGCGCTTACGTCCACCAGCGGGACTGCAGTGAGCGATGGACAGAGACGTGAAGAGACAGAAGAAAACAGAGTTAATTCTCCGGGGGTGGGTGCCAGGAAGTGGGTGTGACAGCTCGGCGCTCCCACCCGGGTGGAGGCGGGTCAGGGGCTGGAACCTCATGGCTCCGCCGCCGGCCCGGGCCCACAGCGGAGACCCTAACCCTAACCCCAGACAGGCCTGCCCGTGGGGGGGAGGGGGGGGCAAGCTAAAGTTAACCCCCCTCAGAGAGAAGGGGGGGCAGGAGACGGGAAAAAGAAAGAGCAGCAGAGCTTAGGCCGAGTGGAGGAGGACGAGGAGCTCTAACTTACACTGGCAGTGCTGAGGGGCTGTAGGCGGGCTGCGAGGGAGTCCAGGGCTGGGGGCCCGTGGGCCATAGGGACGGGGGGGGCCCCGGCTCGTACATTGAGAACGGACTAGCGCTCTCTTCGGGGGTGGGGGTAGGGGCTGCCCGAGGAGGACCCGGCACAGTCCTGGAGGATGTGTTCCTGGTCCAAGGATGCCCAAACCCCCTTGGCCTGGTCCTCCTCTGATTCCAAGCCCCCTGCCAGGTGGCCCGGCCCCCCTCCCCCATTACCGGCTCCCCCGACACCATGGCCCACCGGGCCCCCAGCCTGCTGGCCTCCCTGCAGTACGCTGTTCTCTGTCTGCATCCGCGTTATCTACAGGAGAGGAGGGGGGACAGGGAGGGATGAGAGGATGTAGGGAGGGGTTAAAGGGGGGGGGGGGGGGGGGGGGATAAAAATATTTTGGGCCCAACAGGGGGGTTTAAAGGGGGGGGGGGGGGGGGGGGGGAAAAAAAAATTCCCCCCCCCACCCCTTCCCCAAAAATTTCCCCCTTTTGTTTTCCCCCCCCCCCTTTCCCGGGGAAAAAAAACCCTTTCCCCCAATTTTTTCCTTTACCCCCCCCCCGGGGGTTTTTTTTTCTTTTTGTTAAACCCCCCCCTTTCTTTTTAAAAAAATTTAAAAAACGGGGGTTTTTTTTTTAACTTTTTAAAAAAAAAAACCTTTTCCCGGGGGGAAAAAGCCCTTGGGCCCCCCCCCCCCCGGGGGGGGCCCCCTGGGGGGGGGGTTTTTTTTCCCCGGGGGTTTGTTTCTTTTTTTTTGGGGGGAGAAAATTTGGGGGGGGGTTGGGCGCCGGATGGGGGGGGGGGGGCGCGCGTTAATTTGGGGGGAATTTTCTAAGGGGGGTGGGGGGCCTTTTGAAAGGTTTTGGGGTTTTTTTTTATTTGTGAGGGTTTTTTTTGGGGGGGGGATTTTGTTTTGGGGGTTTTTTTGGGAGGGGGTGTGTTGGTTGGGGGTGTTTTTTTTTGGAAATGGGTTTTTTTTTTTTTTATATAAAAAAATTATCAATATTGTAATAAAATATTTTTTTTTTTATTATATTTTTTTTATACTATGTGATTCAATATTACGCCCCATTTGTAAAAAAAATAATGGTTTTTTACTAGTAATATTTTTTCTTTTTTTTTTTTTTTTTTTTTTAACTATGTTCTCCCGGAATAGTTGCTCCCTCCCCCCCCCCCCCCCCCTGAACTGAATGGTCACTGACAAGCATTCACAAACAGATACAGCATTAGGGATCAACTCAGTACCGGGGAGGAAGCAGACGTCTACGCAAGGTTAGGCCTGAGCACCCAGGCGGAGGGATACGTACCTGCAGGTACACACCACCCGCATTCCTGCACATAATTCACATGCAGGGAGTTTCTTTTGACTGTGTTTGAAAAGTCCCTCCCTCCATCCGCAGAGACAACCTGCAGCCAGGTGCTGTTTTCCTCCAGGTCCTCGTCACTCTTGTCTCAGGTACAGAAACATGGAGGGTGGATAGGACGGCACTAGCGAGGGCGTGGACGCCAGTAACAATGGCGGAACAATGACAACGGATGAGGTGACCCATGAGAAGGTTGGTGGGTTTCTCTCAAATGAGACGTGCCGCTTTGAGCCCCCGGACATCAGAACTGAGGAGGTTTCTCAGGAACCGGCTGCTCCTGTGTGAGCGCTGCTCTTTTCAGAGGAAAGGCTGCTTCGTTTGTTTGACATCAGGCGCCTCAGAGGTTATTTGCTGGAGATTCATCCATCCATCCATCCATCCATCCATCCATCCATTATCCTACCCGCTTTATACCCAGTGGTGTCGCGGGGTGCTGGAGACTCAGAATGAGCTAATATTGCTCCGAATATTCACCCGTCTGCTTCCATCAGCGACCACATCAATACACACCAGCAAGGCCAGACCCTGACCTAACCCTGGTACACACACACACACACACACACACACACACACGTTCATGTCAAAACACCGTCTCCACCATATCTGACATCCGACGCAGCAAAAAGTGGACCAAAGTTGTTTGATTCTCGTCTCATTTTCTGTTTCTTTGGACCACCCTGATACATCTGTAACCTTACTGGTCCAAACTGGTCCCAGAACACGACTGCATCTCCACCAGTAACAAACATGTGTCAACAAAGAGCCCAGACAAGCTCAATCCGCTCGTTTCTCCAAATAATACACGGCTGAGTGATGAGAGGTCATTGTTCTTGATGTGCAGCCTGGTACCAGCCTGGCCGCGGACCGGTACCGCTCCAGGACCTGCTGGTTGGGGGCGCTGCTCCAGGGGCCTGTCTAGATGGTTGTCCCCCCTCCCCCACGATACTGGAACCAATGCATGGTGGTTGTGGACGTGGAACAGGGACTTGGACAGACACCCCGAGGCTCTGACTGGCTGGCTGGCTGACTGGCTGGCTGGCTGGCTGGCTGACTGACTGGCTGGCTGGCTGGCTGCCCCGGCCGTGGGCTCCGGTGGGAGTTCAGCCACCAACTTTATGCAAGTTTAGTTGCAGAAAGGAACGGCACTAGTGAAATGATTCATACTTGAATGTAGCCTGTTGGTGCTCTGTCCAGAAATGAGTTTCACTCTGTTATTGAAATCCGGCTGAGTTTGATTCACCCGCTGGTCTCATTCATCTGCCGATGGGAACATTTACTTGGACGTCAAACTGGCCAAGGCTATTCCTGAAACGTCCATTTCATAGCAGGACATGCTGGTCAAGGAGAATGTCGCTGTTTGGGACTAGTTATTAAAAATGAAGAAGAAAGCTCGCCGATACGTCCTTCTGAGTGCTGTATCTATTCGGTCCTTACCTCCTTCTGGAGACGCCGGAGCTCCTCGCTCAGGTTGTTATTCACTTTCATCAGCTGCTGCACTTTGGCTTCGGAGGAAGCGAGGGCTTTCTTCACCTCCAGGTACTCCTGCAGGGTGATGGGACCATCCGACAGGTCTGACGAGTCCATGCTCTGTCGCGCGGCATGAGGAAGGTGGAAATGAATCAGGCAGTTCTTGTTTAAATTAGTCATGGAGAAAAAAAGCAAATCTCTTATAAGAGAAAGGAAAGAAATGCTGAGGGTCACGTTAGGGCAAACAGCCGGATGAGCACCGGCTTTTGGGAATAGGCAGTGGTGAACCTTTGCACGGTTGCTGCGTTGTGTGTTGTTGCTCTGGGCGGTGAGTTCGCTGTCGGTGTCTTCATCAGAGGCCACGCTGTCGTAGTCGTGTTGGTCGTCGTCGTCAAGGCCCAGATCTAGAGGATCTAAAAATCCAGCAAGAGCTTGATTTTGTTATACTTTTCAGTCCGGGATAGACCAGCGTGCACTCTGGTCACTAATATCTCTGTCAATCACACGTGCGTGGATCATACAGGACGTTTTAGGTCATGTGAAGATCCCCAGTCTTACCGACGGGGCTGCTCAGACCCTTCCCCTGCTGTCTCCTCTTGGCGTCGCTCAGAATGTCAATAATCAGCGTGGCGAACTCCCGGGCATTGAAACGGGCCAGCTTCTGACGGCCCTACCAGCGGAGAGAGGTGTCCTTCATGATTCATCCGGACGTTAGGCACAGATATTCAAGTCCATTGAGTAAACTTCTGCATCGCTATGAACACTAGTTCCCTGCCCTCTGTCAGCTTGGTGTCCAAAAACACTTTTTCTAAAATGTAACGGAAATAAGATTTCAGATTTAGGTAGTTTACACATTTCCGAGGATTACAGGGAAGGCCGCGAAGTCGCAAAGGTTCATATAAAACGAGAACATCGTTGAAGGTCATGTTAGTGATGATTTTTCCAGCTGTGGCTGGAGGACGAGCTAAGACCCGAACGTGGCCGTCAAGAGACGTATGTTGGTAGTGGAGCTGCAGTACAGGTCATGAAACCGAGGAGGGGCCAGGCGGAGCCAACGGGAGCAGCTCGAGCCGACGCCGCTCTGTGTGGCTCACACTATGACCTCATTAGTAGTTTCATTATTTCAGATGTAATGCAGCTGCCCCCCGAACAAAATCCTGCCCTCCTTCTGCCACCCCATAAATATCTTTCTCGATCCAGCCCTGCCTAGGTTGGAAGCAGGCTGGATGGAGAAGTGGTGTTTAAAAAAAAAAGAGCCACTGTTTTAAAAGTTTTCTGAAGATGCTGGCTCTTCACTTAAAATAGACTTTTTTATATCAACTGAGGGTTATTTAAGGCTCTGTTTGCACTTTTTAATTCAAATTATTTTGAGGGCTCTGCTTTCTTTAAAATAAAAAACTGGACATAAACTTACTGGCCTGGAAGTACTGGGATTTATAGTGAAACAGCTAATTGTTTCCTGTATGTCTGTTAAAAGTTTCCAGTGTTTGAAAATCACCAATTATTATCCCTGAAAGCATATGAAGAAGGTTGGACGTCCTAGCCTAGAAGGCACACAGACTTTTAATGAGAGGATATTTCATTAACAGGACCTCAGTGATGTTTAAATGAACAGTCCTGGTTCTGCATACATTTCTTCGACAGCAGGAAGAGAGTGAGATTAGAAAAAGTAGGTTTGAGAGAGAGAAATCAACAAATAGATTACATTTACATTCCTGCGCCACAATTGAAGATCATCACCTGACTTTAAAAAGATAAATGCAGACAACGTAATATTTCCAATTGTAATGAGGGAGGAGATGGAATCTTATCAGGCGTCTTCTGCGGTCTCACCTGATTGCGAGTGGCGGAGTATTCGGGGTTGACGGGGAGGAAGGGCACGGCACTGCGCTCTGTCACGAGTGTGCTGTGGTTCTGGGTTGTGAGCCACACTGGAAGGAAAAACACGCAGAAGAACGCGTGCGTGTGTATGAGTTGCATGTTCAAACATGTCACACACAGGCGTCCCCTCTTGATTACAGACACACAGAAAGTCTGTCGTATACATTATTTAAACCTTTTTATTCATTGTCTGAGTCTCAGTGTGTAACTTACACAGGAGGAAATAGCGCTAGCATGGAATAACTTCTTCATTTCCTCTCTCTGTCCTTTAAATCAACTCTGACGTCAACTTGTTTCCACCAACTCGGCACTTCTGGATTCTGCACTTTTGCCCCTCGTGCTCTACTTCTCCATCCTTTTTTTCTTGTGTTATTATTGGGAAAGTGTCTGTTGCTAACAGTCAGGCAGAGCGAGGCTCACCGGCATCGTTTTCCCTGCGATCCACCTCGTCGTAAACGTCCATTGCCAGTTCCTCGAACAGCCGGTTGTTGAGCTGCAACACACAAATCAAGTGAATCGAAATAACTAAATAAAACAAGTTGCATTTTAGACATTTTGCACCAAATAGTGTGGCTCCCACAGCAACCAGATTTCTCACCTTTTTTTTATATCGCTAGTTTATTTTTATCAAAGTCATCGTCTAAGGTGCAAGGTTAAAAATTAAAAAAGAACTGTGCTTTTTTGTGGCTCCAGACTTTATTTCTACGCACAAAGTTTTTATTTTAATCTGCCAACGCAGCCGAACTCACTGCTTGAAGCTTCTTCTTGGCGGCCTTTGCCAATTCAGACAGGTCCAAACTACAAAAGAGAAGAAGAGAACCGTTTCACAGACGCTACGACAGAAGAAAGGAGCTGAGGGGGAGGCAGGAACAAAGACATGCATACGGAGAGAAGATAAACAGGGGAGGAGGTAGGACGGGTGCTGAGTGGTAGACTTTAGGAACACAGACAGTATGGATTTGGTGGAATGCAGGGTGCAGTTTCTGCAGTTAAATACTCTAAATCATCCGCACACATTAGAGCGGGTTGTTAATATTGCTGCAAAGTGTTTCCAATTTAGTTACAAATCAGAAAAACTCCTGGTGGGATGACACACTTTCAAAATAGTGCACTCTTATCACAAACACACACATATACGAGCTGGCACAAAGCTGAGGTCTAACTACACGTGGCTGAAGGTGAACACGGGGATCAACGAACAAATGTAGGCGGAAACGATGTCTGCAAACTACCATGGAACTTTGTGTGTGCACAGAAGAAAAGTTTGTCTGCGGTGGGTCTGTACAGAGAGGTGAAAGAAGCCGTTACGAAACCATTACGTGAGGCACGAGTGCGATGGCGGAATTCCAGAGCGACAATTCGCTATTTTCCTCTGAAAATAACAATTCAAACATATCCAAGGAGATGTCCTTGTGCAGTGATGGCGACAGTAGAAAGACTATTTAAAAACTACTCTAAGCAGGTGTTCCTTGCTGTTGCGGAACCTTTTCCTCACACCGGACAGCAGGTGTTTCTCCTCCAGGAGCCATTTCTGGCTAATTACTCAGCTCGAGTTGGCTACATTTAACCCCGGTGGACAAGCTAAACCCAAACAAATCAGCCAATAATCACCAGCAATGCTGCGTGTTTTAATAATCAAAAAGTACAATTAGTTGTTTAGTTGAATTGGGACCAGTCAGAGAGGGGGTGGCGGAGTGAGCTGGAATGCAGGGCGGCACACAGAGAAAAGGAACAAGGAAAGTGATGATACCTCTGTGTCGGACACTTAGGACGAGCTCTGGCTCCACCAAGCACAGCAAAAGAGAGAGAAGAGAGGACGAGAGTGAAAAAAGTGGAAACAGAGCAGGAGGGGTAGAGAAGTCACATCACAACTGTTGAAATGGTGTTCACCACCATTTCCATTCAAAAACCGTTTGGATGCGGCTGTAAAAAACCAGCTGAGTCCTGTTTGTCCGTACACGTCAGCCCCAACCAATGAACCTGGGAAAAGCCCTCTTTTGTAATGCAAAGATTCAATGTTTCTGAATAGGCCTGAAGGAGATCTTATGTCACTTAGACGCTTTAAAATTCGTTGAAAATCACTGAGCTTAATTCTTCCACTAGGACGTTACAGCACCAGCTCTGGGTGAGGTTACGCCTGCCGTGCATGCTCACCGCGTCTTTCACAAGGTTAACAACTGTGACAAGTAGAAAAGCTGAAAAAAGTCCAAGTGTGGCAGTTCAAGCAGCTGCAAAGTCCAAGAATACAACAAAGAGATAGGCCATGCCCCTGGACACCTCTGCGCATGCAAATAAAGGACACTCAGACACCAGTCCATACCTGTCTGCCATTTGGGGGATGATATAATGAACATTCTTGTGATCTGGGGAAAAGTGGATACATGTTATTATCAAAGGCCACCACAAACTGTGTCTAATGAGTAATAAAAACAATAATTGCTTGTTCCAAGATCATCAGAGGAGCTTATAAAACGGGTCGACTGTGTTACCTGGTCGCCGACCACAAAGGTAGAAGGCTAGTCTGTCTGTCAGCTCATACTGACACTCGACCAGCCTCTCTGCTAGCTCAACGTGGCCCGCCTGCCTGGAACACACACGGACAGCAATGACCACTTTCATTCACCTGCAAAGAAGCTCAAATGGCATTTGAAGCGCGTGCGGCCACAGCAGTAGGTTCCAGACCAAGATGGGCCACATGCACATGTGGCCACAGTACCGAGGGCCACAGGTGGCCCGATAGGCTCATAAAGAGCCTTCACGATGATTTCTACAAACAGGAAATAGAAGATTGTCAGGCTAATTGATTCCAAAAAGGTTCAAAGCCCCTCTTTTACTTAGCAGGCTAACATGTCCTCCTAAAAGGACCATTTCTGCAGTATATTAAGTTAAACAACAAATGCCCTCTGAAAATAAAGTATTAAAAACCACTAATGTTTCATCACAGATGGGAAAACGAAGCTCTCCAGGCTAAAGGTGAGTCTCTCAAACCCAACTTTCTTTTTAATATTTGACTATATTTGTCCGAACTACACGCATTGGTCGCTAAAAGAATTTACCGACATGGACAAGAGTCACACCTAACACACATCAGTGTCACATGAGTGCTGCTCTAAATGCGAGAAACCTGAGCTAGTAGCAGCAGAAATGTGCAGATAAGCAGAGGCTCTTCCAGAGAACACCGCATCCCATTAGAGCAGCAGAGCGGCCTGATGTCCCTCATCACATTAAAGGCCGACTGGTTGATTAGGGATCAGCAGAGCCGCGGTGGGGCACACGTCACCCTGCTGCAGCGGCACCGAACGGCTGGCTCCCTGCGTGGACGCAGATCCCGGAGCAGCGGACCAACCGCTCAAACCAAACCCCGTCCTCACGCTCCGAATAAAAACCCACATCTTCCCATCATGTCCCCCACCATCCATCGTTGTTTCTTGTTACACGCTGTTGTTTGGTGGACAACTATTTCCTTTAGTCTCTTTGATGGGTAAAACTGCGAAAAATATTAGTTTTTGGGGAAAAAAATTGTATGTGTACCCGCACTTGTGTAAATATAGCGTTTAGCCTCTAAAATCTTGAGTCTTTTTGTAAGGAAAAGATGGGAAACTAATAAAGCGGCACACTGGTGAGATGAACCTGTATCTTCTGGGTAGAAAAGCAGGTTTAAGTTCCCCCTCTCATGGTTTTGTGTAGAAGTGAGTGGAAATCAAAGCGGGGCCTTACACCTTTCGTCTTCAGAGAAGAGCCACACGGACTGTGGAAGCCTGGACCGGGCTCATACCTGGCGTAGTCCATAGGGGTGCGTCCGTTGATGTCGGGTGCTCCGGGGTCGGCGCCGTACACCACCAGCAACTCCGCCTGCAGGATTTGCCCCGCCTTTGCCGCCACGTGAAGTGGAGTGGTGCCTTTTTCCTAAGGAGCACCGAGTTACAAGCCCTTTCATAAAGGGATTACTCCCCAATTTATCTGAGATATTGTTTAAGATTTTTTTTGATTTCCTCACTGGATGAAAGAAATTGGCCTGAGCGCCCAGGGACAGCAGTCGCAGGCACGTCTCTAAACTCCCCGTCCGAACACTCGAATGGAGTTGCTAAATATGGAAGGTGGGACAAAAAAGAATTTAAAAAAAGTTGGAGAAGAAAAAAAACAAAAAAACGCACGCGGGAAGGCCAGAAGAAAGTGCTCACCTTACTGAGGTCCCTGGTTGTGACACCGTCGTCGTCTCGACAGGGTAACTTGTGCACGAAGGCCAGCATCTGGTACTTGGCTCTGATGAACTCCGACTTGGTTGGACTGCAGGTGAAGGAAGCAAACTCAGGGGTGGAAATTAAAAAAAAAACCTCTCAGCGGACGGCCCGCTGGCGGCAGGACGGAGAACTCACTGGACTTTGTTCTGCGGGTTGGGTTTTCTACGGCCGCTCTGCACCTGGGCCGGGTCCAGCAGACTGTGTTCCCAGATGGAGTTGGCCCCATTGCTAGCCAGCGTCTGAACCATCTGGAACACACACGCGCTGTACGTGCAGTTACGCCCGTAAACGTGTCACCACAGAGCATACCGATTTCTATAGGGCAAAGACGCAGTCCGGTTGGGAACGTTTCATTCCATTTCACTCTTATTCTTTTTAATGTGACTGCTGACGGGACTCTAAACGCAGCAGCCCGGTAGGTTTTATTTAGTGATTTGTTTTCCCGTGATAATATCCTTGGTATCCCACTTACTTTGGCAGTGTAAACACCCGTGTTGGTGCCCTTTCAGCGCCACCCGAGCGCTCCCAGCCCCTCCTCCAGCCTTACCTGCAGCAGAGCGGGAGGCCATCCGCTGTGCCTCAGGTGCTTGACGATGGAGATGTGGCGTCCTAAGCTACGGTGGACCGAGCAGCACTCGTCACAGATCAGGACCCCCCGGTTGATGCTGGTCCAGCCGGGGTCTGGCAGGGACAGAGACAAATCGGGGACAGTAATGTCATCAGCGAGCGATGTTCTGGGGGGATTTCTACCTTGAAGACCCTTGGGTCAAGACAAGGTTGCACGTCTAAAGTAACAGCGTGTTTATCTGGGTATATAAAACCCGGATGACCTGTAGAGCTAGAACTAGTACGTCAAACCTCTTTTCCACCACATTTCGCCAACTGTTGAGTAAAGTACGCTCTGGTTTGGGGCTGGCGTGTGTTTCCAATGAGGGGCGTTACCATGGTAACAGCCGTGCGGCTACATCAACAACATGACATAAAAGCATCACACAATGTAGCTGAATGGGGAACGTAGATCAGGTCTCGACTTCAGTTGTACATTAACCACCGATCTCTATCAGCAAGGACACGCAGCAGTAACAGCTGGGAGAACAGCCCGGTCTCCCTCTGCCCACAGTTCCTGGTTACACGTCGAACAACCTGGGGGGAGGATCCCGCTTGGCTCCCGTCTAATTCTGCATGTTTGCCAACAATTACCGAGCTCTTTCCTCGGTTTGCCGGCAGAAGAGCGTGGTTCGTAGCGCTGACCTTGTGACCTTTCCCAGTGTGCAGCTCCGCCAGCGTGTGCTCCATGAGCGACTCATTCAGGGGCAAACGCACCACTCAGCTGTGTTGTTGGCGCTGAACCCTTAACAACCACCTGCTCAGTAGTCACGCTTTCCTGGACTTTAACAGCATGTCATGGATACTGTTTTCTTATCTTTACGTCGTGATACTTGGTGTGTTCAAACAATGCTCCATGACATTGTGTATAATGCATTTCTTTATTTTTTATCTCGCTACATCAGAAACTGCCTGTTTGTGTCTGATGTAGAACTGGAGCTCGGATTTATGGGCCTGAAGATACTGTTTGACCACAAAGCCAGGAAATATCACCACTGCAAGACTGGAAACGATGATTAATGTATAGCAGCCAATGAGATCATCACATTCAGAAACAATCCTGGCACATAACACAGAGGCCTCGCCGTTCCCAATAAAAAAAGGAAAATAAAGACGGTGAAGTGGTTAGATCAGCCCCAGTTTGTTCAACAAACGACTCTGTAATCAATTAAAAGTTGGCTGTGGTGACGACAACATTGCCATAGCCGGACTTTCACAGAGTTCCTGGTTTGGAAAACCACTTGTCCTCCATGCTAATGCTATGGAGCGCTACACCTGTGTGAATGACTGGGTCATGGAGCAGAATGTGCTACATGTGTGTACATGTCTTCAGGAGGAGGGGCGAGATGCAAACAGCTGATAAAAACAGGGAAAACATAGCTTAAAGCAAGCACCATACCGCACACACACACACACACACACACACACACACACACACACACACACACAGACGCCAGTCAAACCACGGGAATTTTAAAAACATGTCACCAACACTACTGAACAGGCTTCTATCAGACAGCCCGTTAAAATACCTAACTGTGCAACCATAATTGTTCCTATTTTATTGAGTCTTTGACTGAATTTGTCCCCATTTTTCTCGTTTTTTCCCAGATGCCAGCAGGAGGGTTGGGGTTGGGGTCAGGGTTCACCTAGGTTGGGGTTGGGGTCAGGGTTAACCTAGGGTAACCCTGACCCAAACCCCAACCATTCCATTTAGTCCATTTTTATTCATTCCTTCACTAGTTTGGCAGCTTCTGCCCCAGCATGTGTGTGTTCTGGCCCATCTGCATGCTTTATGTCCCCAATTTAAAAAAAACAATGCATTAAAAATGTTTTATTTTTGAAACTAAGCACCGATCTAGAGGGCCCCAAGCAAACCCTTTGCTGGAACCAGTCTGTGTGACGACGTGGACACACGACAAATCCCTCTGCCCCTGTTCTTTCTTCCTTTCTTCCTTTCTTCTCTGCCAGTGGTGGAGCCATTTAATCAGCAGCTTTTCTCCCTCATCTGAGCAGAACAAAAAGTTGGGCATTTGTTCTTTATCTCGTTGCTGTAGCATTGAATGTCCACGAACAGTAAAAAAACACACAGTCACATGAAAGACCCACACTGCAAATGCACAGTCTACAGTTATTCGGTTGCCATACGTGTACTTTTGATCAAAATGGGATTAACAGGCGGAATGATCGGCAATTCCTTGAATGAATTGAAGGCAGACGTGCTCTTAATAAGCCGCGTTTCCTTCTCAGCCCAGCGATCCATGGGCTGATCCATGGAAGTGTTCCGAGCTGCAGCTGGAAAAGGGGAGTTCAGGGCAACATAGTCGAAGCTTTGTTTGACTCTCCGAGGCGCTCAGGAGAGAGTTTAGCACAAGTCGGCTAGCTGTGGCTAAGCTAACTGGGTTAGCAACCGCCTCGGCTCCGGAAGGGTCCAAACGGCTGCACAGCACCCGGGAAACCCGGGAAAGTATTCCCACACCTTCCCCACCAGACCCCGACCAAAGGCTAAACACAGCCAGCCATGATAGCGCGCTTGTAAATCCACTTAAGGTCAACAAAACCAGAACAAATGGCCCTGCCTGGGCCAATCTGAGCACGTCCTCCATCAATAAACCCCGTCTTCCCAGCGCGTCCGAGCGGCTGTCCCCCGCTGAGCCAGCCGGCCGTCCGGCGAGGGAAAGGGCGGATTTCCCGCACGTAGCAGCCTTTGTGTGGGGCCTGCGCCGCTTTCCCGACGCCTGGCCGCTTTCCTACTCGGTGCTCCCGCGGACAGCGGCAGCGGCATCCGGCCTGGTTCCGGCCGAAACCCGCCGGGCTCCGGTTCCGCCCAGACCCACTCACCTGGCGCACTGCAGTCGGCACACGCCTCCGTCCGGGGCAGCTTTCTGGACATCTCGGAAGCTGCTGCGGGAATGAGAAGCGGACGTGTGCGGCGCTGAGATCCAGCCTTTAGCCCAGCAAGCAGCTCCTCCGCCAACCGAGCTGCCCCGAATCCCCGGCGGCGCTCCGCTTCCCGGACGCTCGCGTTTAACCCCACACCCCCCGGGGGGCGCGGAGCCGGAGCCGGGAGCCGGAGCCGGGAGCTGGCCCCCCGCTCCGGCGTGGCGCTGTTGGGGTTTTATTACCGTTGTTATTCATTTATCATTATTGTTGTTGTTGTTGTTGTTGTTGTTGTTGTTGTTGTTGTTGTTGTTGTGGTGGCGCATTTTCTTCTTGACAGCGTCGAAGACGGCGAAGGCTGGAGGAGTGTTTGCACATTTTCCTGCAGTTTGTCAGCGCATCCTTTTCCGTCAGCAGGAGGCTGGGAGGAGTAAAGAAGGATGGAGACATGAGAGAAAAAGTGAAGGGAAGCAGGAGGCGGGGGAGCCCACGGGGACGGAATAAAAGGTGTAGCCCAGTCCGCCGAGGCGCTCCAGCGGGTGTCTGGAAGTTCTCCCCCGCAGCCAGCGGCGCTTCCCTCCGCCAGGATCCGCCGACACCTCCAGGACCAGCATCCCCATGGATGACGGGGCTGGATGGATGGTCGCCGTAGCCTGAACCGAAAAGCAGAAATTCAGCTGTTCTTTGGCTGTGGAGCACAAAGAGGATGATCTCGTCGAAGAGAAGCCCGGAGAAGAGTCGCTATCCGGTCCACCACCTGGTGTGGCACAACCAAGCCCGGCAGCTGGAGAAGGAGCTGGCCTCCAAGGCACAGGTGACACACACGCACGCACACACACACGCGCACACACACACACACACACACACACACACACACACACACACACACTCTGATCGACATTTTAATGTGTCGTGTCACTGCCGTTCAAATTTAAAGCACAAATCCAAAGTCTCCCGTGTGTTTACACGGAGGAAATTGGAATTATTAAAGGAATTAAATCCCTATTGTTTTTAATCATGCACATGAAAAGTTGTGACCGGTTTGTTCTGGAAAAGTGTATAGAATTGTGGATGTGTGTGTATGTGTGTGTGTGTGTGTGTGTGTGTGTGTGTGTGTGTGTGTGTGTGTGTGTGTGTGTGTGAAGGTTAAGATTCCTTAAAAATGTTTTGCCAAAAAATGTCTTTTGGATAAAAGGTGAAAGCAGGTTCCAGTTGGGATGGAAAGCGGAACCTCAGCCTGGATGAATGTGAACCACAGACAGTGTGTGTTCTCGTGCTGGTGAATCTGCACACTGGTAACTGGTGAGGGTTGGGTTGGGGTTAGGGTTGGGGTTAGGGTTGGGGTTAGGGTTAGGGTTAGGGTTAGGGTTGGCCGTAGGCCATAACTATAACAACATTTTGTGTTGTTATAGTTACAAATATCTGCATTTTTCTTTTTTTCTTTCTTAGTTTTTGAATTGGCTGTTTTGGTTGTCATTAAAGTTGTAACTTCTCATGTTTGCTAAGGGTTTTTTTTATCTGTTTGTTTTTTATTTGGCTTTTATTGTTCCGCCGTGATTCTTTGTTCATCTGTTAGTTCCTAACAGGAAATCAGGCCAGTGTACATTTCTAAAATGAATTTTAAATATCCATCATAATACAGGGTGTGTTTATTAGACTCCTCCTGGGAAAAAAGGAGGATCTGTCTGGTCGGAATAAAAGAGCAAACATGTAAACCGGATGGTTGAGTCTTTCCTGGAAGCCGAAGCCAAACCACAGCACAGGTTTTGAAAAGCGAAGCCTAACCTCGTTGGTGGCTCGTGAACTGATGTTCCGGGAACATTAGGTTCATCCTGAGTGGTAATCCAATGAGTAAGAACGAGTGATCACTGGGACAGGACAACATCTGCTTTAAAAGCATACAAAGGGGCTCCTCTTCATCCGCTCCCTTCATCCTCCGGTGCATTTTCTGTTATCTTGGGTAGGAGTTGGTTCGGTTTCACGGATGGACTTGATGGATGCTCCGTAACAGCAGGGCCAATAAACTCACAGACAGGAGGAAAAAGGAATAAAAGAAGACGGAGGAAACGGAGCTGCGAGTCAGAAACATCCGAACAAACGGCTCCCCTCGTGGGTCCTCCCAAAGTGGGCTTGGTCCCTGTGTCCTGTCGGTGTGGACCTTTGACGCTGGTCGGCAGAAGCCCGTGTGTTGACTGCCTGAGGGAGGGAGGAAGGGGGTGAAAGAGGTACCCGGTACCACATGTACAGATGGCCATGAATAATGCACCGTAGTAGAGATGAGAGATGCAGGATTCATGCAGCCGCTAACGCTAGGCTAGACCGTTGCCCCCTTCTGCTGCGCTAACGCTTTCTTCTGTAAGTCACAGACACACCGTTTCTTTGATGTTGTCATTTGTTCTTCATCACTGGACCATCTATTTCCTATCCTGTTTTTTATCTCTGCCAATATGTTGATCAAAAGCTGCTACAACCCCCAAAATGGTCCCGCTAAAAGGTTTATTTCTGACATTGATAGACTGATAGTGACCCTTCCAGCTCGTCCACTCACAGGGTTAGCAGTTAGCAACACATTGCTAACTGCCCATCAGTTTTAATTCCACTGGACATTTAGCATCTTGGGGGCGTGGGTGGTAATGAGCTGTGGGATGTATGGCAGGTGCTCACTTCTCCCTGGTGGGTGTGGAGGTGGGTGGGCTTTTAGACTTACAGCATCTTGCGTCAGGCTAACCTCTATATTTTCACATTACATTTCCCCCTAAAAAGCATAACACCACCATACCACACATAAGAAGTTGAAGAAAACTGGAGAGACTCCTAGAAATCAGCAGAACAAGCCTTGGCACACCTCAGCCTGCTGAGCGAACACCCATGGGCCCGACACGACACCCTCGTGTAGCCATCACGCCCAGGGTTTCTGCTGATGTGTTCCTTTGACTTGCCCGAGTTAATTGGACAAATTATGCACAGGAAGCAACCCGGTGCTGTAATCACCCAATTCAGAGTGACTCCAGGAGCTCGCGTCGATGGCGGTCACATGTTAGGAGGCGTTGGGAGCGGTCGGAGCTACGTTTTGCTTCGGTATCGTACGCCCTGAGAATTCTGTGCTGGTTGTTCTGCAGTAGATAAGAAGGAACTCTAGAGCGGCGGTGATGGCTACACACACCTGAGAGAAGAGTCGAACCGCTGCTGGAAGAGGCTGGGTACAAACTGTGTGTTAGCTCTTTTTAAAATAGACGATAAAAGATATCAGTAAATTGGCCAATGTCTCATTGTTCAACACTTCGAGGTGAAGTTGTGCTCAGATTTGATGTTCAGTTCCCTTTTTCCCACTCTTTACTTGGCCTTCTTCCTCCTGCAGATGGATTTAGAGTCTCTGGACCCCAGAGGTCGGACACCTCTCCATCTGGCCGTCACCCTCGGCCACCTGGACTGCGCCAGGCTCCTCCTGCAGCAGGGAGCCGACGTTAGCAAGGAGAACCACAACGGTTGGACCGGTGAGTGCGTCCGCACAACAGGCATTTCTGGTCTCCGTTGCTAGCATTAGCGTTCTCTTCGGCTAGGTCATCCGCTCTTCGTTTGGGTCCAAAGGCTCATCAAGCTCTTCCTTCGTTGCCCTGATTTCCAGGATGTTCACGTGTTGTTTTTTTCAGAAAGAAACATCAACGTTTCCTCAGATCATCTTCACGTTCTAACATCAGGCTATTTTTGGAAGCAGCCGAGCTATGGCAGATCTTTCTCTTGACGGTGTTTAAAATTCATGGCCTGCTTCTCCATGACGCATTTTGCTTTTCGTTTATTTTTAGTCGTAGCTGTCAAACCACAGAGCTCACATCCAAGCGTCTGCATTTGTTCTGATTTGGGGTTTAAATATAGTCCCTTATCTAATAATAGCTTGATGGAACTTCACCAAAAATAACAACAAATAGGGTCAAGGAGTCAAAGGGGAGCGGAGCAGTGTCAAAGGTCAAAGGCCAGGTTGAGTGAAAAAGTGGTTTGTGGAAAATCAGAACAATCGATTGCGTCTTTGTGGGAATGTGAGGAGCTGATAGTTTGAATAGCAGTTGGTGAGGAGGAGGAGGTTTAATTGCTTCCAAATGGGCAGCTTTCCCCGGAGTTGTGGATGCCGAGCGCTGCCCCACGGACGTTGCGTTGACCAGAGAGAGACGCGAGTGCTCGGGGCCAATTTTCTCAAAAGAAACTGTTGTTGCAAAAGGAATCCGGGTCAGGTCCTGCAGCAGCTCCAGCACCTGAAGACAGCAGCAGGCGTCTCCATGGTGGACGGCGCTAGCTCAAAACCAGGAGCGCTAGTGCAAAATTTGGACCCGTCCGATAAAAAAGGCCTCGATTTTTGATTAGGCATGATGACTGCATGTAAATACATCAAAGCATGGACTGAGATGATGTTCTTCAAAGAGCTGGTAGCTGAAAGGTGGCTAAACGGCAGCAGTGGGTCACGCCAGAGTTTCCTGGCTTCTACTTTCCTTTCTGCCCCCTTAAATCTCTCATGTTCATTCATTTTACATGAGTGTTGAATCATTGATTTCTGCCCTCTGTCTTCATGCAGTTCTCCAGGAGGCAGTGAGCACCAGAGATCCAGAGATGGTGCGTCTTGTTCTGCGTTACCGTGACTACCAGAGGACTGCCAAGAGACTAGCCAGCATCCCAGTGCTGCTGGAGCGACTGCGCCAAGTGCGACTTTATACACACACACACACACATCCATATGTCCTTGTAGTTCTGTCTTTCTAGGCATCAACTCTAACCCTAACCTTCCTTAACCCTAACCCTAACCCTAACCTAAACCAAACCCTAAACCCAGCCTTGTAACCGTCATAGCCCTCAAACAGGCTGTTGGAGTTGTGAGAACCATCTAAAATGGCTTCACTCCACCAAGTTTGAACTTGGGGTATAGTCAAGAACACACACACACATAAAAGTGTCACTACGGTGCAGACTACAGCAGCTGGTAGCTCTACCTTCACTACGCTACCTTGTTCGCTACATCGCCACCTGCTGGTTCACGCATACTCAGACGCTTCATGCTACGCTAACAGGAAGGGAGGTAGCAGAACCGCCTCATGAAAGACAGAAAGTAGGCAATGCCTGGCCGCCTGGGGCGCTTGGTGGCAGTTCTTTCACTTGCATTCTCCTTTCCTTTCCTTTCCTGTGTGTGTGTGTGTGTGTGTGTGTGTGTGTGTGTGTGCGTGCGCGTTTTCCAGGCCCAGGACTTCTATGTGGAGATGAAATGGGAGTTCACCAGCTGGGGTGATTTAAGTCTTTGCATCGCCAACTAAAGCAACCAATTAAACTTAAGTGTTCCCGCAGTAGTTTGGAGATTAAAGTAATTAAGGGGGCATCTTGTTCTTCCTTTCTTCCTGTAGCTGGGACAGGTTTTCCATTAACCCAGTAAAGCCCCAGTACTTACTGATCTCGTTGGGGTCGTTTTAAAATGACCCTGTTGCTCCTGTAGCGCGTTCATCTGTTAGACCAGCCTTCGTTTGACCCATCGGGGCCCTCGTTTGCCCCCAGTGCCCTTGGTTTCCCGCATCTGCCCCAGCGACACCTGCAGAGTCTGGAAAAGCGGCCAGTGTCTCCGCGTCGACACCACCCTGATGGGATTTGAACAGATGACCTGGCAGAGAGGAAACCGCAGCCTGATTTTCAGAGGAAAAGGTTAGAGGTCACATCTTGGTTCTCTCATCCGCCAACTGCTTTAACCTACTTTGTTTCTTTACTTACGGTACATTTGGGCGTGTCTGGGAGCTTTGGAGGCGTTGGGTGGGTTTTCCAACACACCTGAAGCCTTCTTCCTGGTTCCCCAGACTCCACCGCGGAGGTGATGGAGGTCGACCACGACAGGCAGCTGGTGTTCTGCGAGGCCTTGAGCATCTCGTCGCTCACGGGCCTCCCTCACGGCTGCGTGAATGGCGATGCCGGCGGTTTGGGCCTCCTGGCGATGGTGCAGCCCAGCGAGCAGCAGGTGGCAGCGCGGCTGGCGGCGCCCGTGGTGACCACTCAGCTGGATACCCGAAACATCGCCTTCGAGAGGTCAGAATGGTCGCGGCCACTCGGTATTTGAAGTGTTCTGCGGACGCCAAGGTCTGGGAGAGTTCAGAGTGATTCGTCTCATTATAGACAACATTTTCCACAAACTATGAACACCAGGTTCATCTTTCTGTCTGCCTTAAATACGTACGCTGTATATTGAGGTTTTTTTAATATCAAATCCTACTTGTAATTTAATAGAAGTTCCCACTGTCGGAACTTTAACTCTAGTAATAAAATCAGAGAATAAATGTGAGGCAGAGGAGCAGCCTGCTGCTGGGAATGCCCCTCATCCCAGAGCTCAGGAAGCGTTCCAGGTGAAAGGAAAAACATCTCCAGAGGTCTGGCCGCTGCCTCCCAGTCTTGGCTCGGCGTGACGACTGTGTTCATGTGCACTCTGGTGAAACTCTGTTGTGTTTCCTGTTGCAGAAATAAGACGGGAATATTGGGCTGGAGGAGTGAGAAGACGGAGCTTGTTCATGGCTATGAAGCCAAGGTAATCAGCTCGCGCAGGCTCTCTCCGAGTGCTCCTGAAGAGCTCCCTGGAGGTCCTCGGCGTATGTTTACGGGCGTGTTGAGCACCATTCCCCATGGGCAGCTGCTCAGGGGAACTACGGTGCTGGTTGCTGGCCAGGGTTTGAAACCTTCAGCAGCACTGCGCTGCTTTCACTGTTCTCTTCTAAAATTGTACTAAAAAACCCAACTGGGGTTGCCTTGAAGAGTAAAAAGGCTTTCGAGGACAACCGCCTGCCTTTCTGAGATCACGCCATCTCTCATAGCGGGACTGTCGAGCAGGCTGAGACCACTGAACCTTTGCCGGTCTTATTCCAGACTGATTTGACTCTTGTCGATCAGGGATTTACTGAACCTCATCATGGAAATTATTCTAGTAAATGAAACTTTAATCAGTAAATGGGGAGGAGTTAAGAAGGCTCCATCTATGGATGACGCCACGAGGTGGTCTTCAAAGATCTTCAAACTGTTCTGATCCTGTCTTTAAAATCCGGTTCCAGTCCGGAGAATCATCAGATTGTTCTCAGAGTTCGATCTGCAGTTAAACGCTCCAAAAACGAGGTTAGCTGATCCTGTGAGGACACACTCCTCTAATATGTTGGGCTTTCTTCAGGTGTACGCCGCGTCTAACGTGGAGCTCATCACCAGGACGAGGATCAGCCACCTGTCCGACCAGAACAAGAACAAGACCAGAGGTAAGAGACCGGATCTGGGCTCAGGCTCAGGCTCAGGGTCAGGAGTAGGGTCAGGGTTAGGGTCAGGGTCAGGAGTAGGCTCAGGGTCAGGAGTAGGCTCAGGGTCAGGGTCAGGGTCAGGCTCAGGCTCAGGCTCAGGGTCAGGAGTAGGCTCAGGGTCAGGAGTAGGCTCAGGGTCAGGGTCAGGAGTAGGCTCAGGGTCAGGAGTAGGCTCAGGGTCAGGAGTAGGCTCAGGGTCAGGGTCAGGGTCAGGCTCAGGCTCAGGCTCAGGGTCAGGAGTAGGCTCAGGGTCAGGAGTAGGCTCAGGGTCAGGGTCAGGCTCAGGCTCAGGCTCAGGGTCAGGAGTAGGCTCAGGGTCAGGAGTAGGCTCAGGGTCAGGAGTAGGCTCAGGGTCAGGGTCAGGCTCAGGCTCAGGCTCAGGGTCAGGAGTAGGCTCAGGGTCAGGAGTAGGCTCAGGGTCAGGAGTAGGCTCAGGGTCAGGGTCAGGAGTAGGCTCAGGGTCAGGAGTAGGCTCAGGGTCAGGAGTAGGCTCAGGGTCAGGGTCAGGCTCAGGCTCAGGCTCAGGGTCAGGAGTAGGCTCAGGGTCAGGAGTAGGCTCAGGGTCAGGAGTAGGCTCAGGGTCAGGGTCAGGCTCAGGCTCAGGCTCAGGGTCAGGAGTAGGCTCAGGGTCAGGAGTAGGCTCAGGGTCAGGGTCAGGAGTAGGCTCAGGGTCAGGAGTAGGCTCAGGGTCAGGCTCAGCATCTGATGCTCTGATGAGTATTTGGGGAAACCTGTAAATAGAAGAGCAGTCAGCAGTGTTGGTTGACTGGTTTTAATGCAGCCTAACTTGTAAAAAATGACCTGCTTCTGTGTGTGTGTGTGTGTGTGTGTGTGTGTGTGTGTGTGTGTATATGTGTGTGTGTGTGTGTGTGTGTGTGTGCGCAGGTGGAAAGACTCCGCTCCAGAACTTCTTCGGCATAGCTGAACAACACATCGGAAGCAGCAACGGGGTGAGGATTTGGTCTGTAAAGTGAGCCAAGCTGGTGGGAAGCGGCCACGCGGGACTCCAGAAGGACTTTCATTTAAAGTGGGGGAAGGGACAAACGACAAACAAAGGTAGCCCAACGCAAAGCGTTTCACTAGAGGGAAGGAAATAATGGAAGGAGTGGAGCATATAAGGCAGAAAGAAGGATTTCATCAGAAAAGTCAACTTTAGGCAGAAACTTTAGAACAAAAGTCACACAGAAGAGTTTCAAATGTTCTTTTGGTAGTGAAGAGAACTGAACGCGTCCATGCAGCAGTTTAACACCGGTCACCTGGAGACGGCGCCTTAAATAACCCTCTGATGACAACGATGATGATGATGATGATGATGATGGTGATGATGATGAGGAGCTGCAGGGGCGCTTCACCAGCTGAAAACACGGCTCTCCAACGCCCCCTTGGGGAGAAAGAACGAATAAAACAGAGAATCAGAGGTACTGGCACTGCCGGTCCCTGACGCAAAACAGTGTTTACACAAAAGCTGCCATGCGCGGGTTGTTGGTTCGTGTGTGTAGCACTGTTGGAGCAAAGGAACGTATCGGGAGCCTTTGATGACACATCATTTGTGACTGACGCGTCTGATAAAATAATGGAAACCAAAAACTAGCTGAGAAGCTGCAGGTTTGGGATGTCACGGAGTAAAAGTGGACGGATGGTTTATCTGAGCATCCGTCCGCCATGCCAACCAGCAGTTAGGATGGCGGACGGATGGTTTATCTGAGCATCCGTCCGCCATGCCAACCAGCAGTTAGGATGGCGGACGGATGGTTTATTTGAGCATCCGTCCGCCATGCCAACCAGCGGTCACTCTCTCCAGGCGCTGATGACGGAGATGTCCTGTCCCGCTGTGACCAACCCTGCCACGCTCACAGCTGAAGAATACTTCAGCTCCGGTTGGTCCCCGACCCTCAGAGACATCGGGCCCCCGTGTCAGCTGACAACCAAGACTCAGAGGTGATGCAGACAGACGAGAGGGAGGCGGAACAGCGAGCTAGACAACGATCAGCTACCAGACAGCAAAGACTGCTAATTCTGTTGGGTTTTAATGTCTCTGTGGCTCTTTGTCTATTTCTGGAAGCCACTTCCTGTTCTTTGTTCCTGGATCAAACACGCAGGATGTTTGATGTTTGGGGGCCTTTGGACGCCTGGAGATTTAATTACAGAGCGAGTAAAACCAGAGGAAGCTCCGTAGTTGAAGGAGACGAGTGCTGGGCCGCGAGGTTTCACTGCTGCTGGTGTTTCCCAGGTTTAAAGCCAAACTGTGGCTGTGCGAGTCCCACCCCCTCTCCTTGGCGGAGCAAGTGGCCCCCATCATCGACCTCATGGCCATCTCCAACACCCTGTTCGCCAAGCTGCGTGACTTCATCACTTTGCGCCTGCCTCCAGGTTTCCCCGTCAAAATCGGTAAAACGTCGCAATCCGTCCAGAAAAGTAGAATGATGCAGGAAAAGTGGGCGGAGGGTGTGGATGACAGGAGAGCGTCTCCCCTCTCCGCAGAGATCCCTCTCTACCACATCCTCAACGCCAGGATCACCTTCAACAACCTGAACGGCTGCGAGGATGGCGAGCTGGGGCTGGAGGAGGACGAGGAGCGGGACGCCCTGGGGAGCAGCCTCCCGTCGCCCGGCAGCGACGCCTCCAGTGTCTCCAGCTCCACCAGTAAGACCAGGCCAACGAAGGCCCAATAACACCCAACCAGCTGGGTTTAGGAGACGAGCAGACTTCTGACTCTTCTGTGACGGCTGTTTCAAGTTATTCTTCCCTTCTCTCCTCCTTCACCCTGAAGCGTCGTGCCGATCAGGAGTGATTCCCTCGTGTGTGTTCGAGGTCCCGCCTGGATACGCGGTGCTGGGAAGCAAACAGAGGGAGCCCCTGAGGGAGGAAGAGGAGGACCTGCTGCAGTTTGCCATCCAGCAGAGTCTGCTGGAGGCCGGCTCGGAGCACGACCAGGTGCTCCGCCTCTCCCGCCGCACACAAACAGCCAGCCGGCACTCCAGCTAGGGTTACCATGGCCACACGCAAGATTCAGCATGTTCAGATTGGGGGATTAAACGGTTGCTGTGAAGGTGATGAAGTTTAGTAGAAATAAACTACAAAAACAGCAACTAAACAGAAAACAGAGCTCCAAAATAGCTTGTTATTTTTAGCACCTAGACAACGGTTTGATTGGGGGGTGAAGGATAAATCCTGGGCAAAGTTTACACCCAGATTCCTCACAGAGAGATTAGAACCTAAAAGATAGCATCTAGATCAAAGCTGGGCAAACTGGGGCCACATGTGGCCCGACGAACTGGCCTGCGGGGCCTCCACAATCAGTTCTCCAAAAGCCAAATAAAGAGGATTAATCAGCTTGATTGGTTAGAGAAAAGTTCAGACCATAAATAAATACGGCTGTCATCAGCGTAGCGATGAGAAGGGAAAGAAGGGCGGGTCCAAGTACACATCCTTTTGGAACTCCATGAGACTTCTGAGCCCCCACAACCACCAAAGAAGGATAGATGGAGGTCTGGAGTTCAGGAACAAATCTGGATTTTAATCTGTGTGTGTGTGTGTGTGTGTGTGTGTGTGTGTTTATTTACCTGGTTGGACACCCCTCCTCTTGTCTTCCCTGTCTAGGTGACCATCTGGGAGGCTCTGACCAACAGCAAACCAGGGACACACCCATTCCCCTGCACCCCCTGTCACCTAGAAAGGTCAGAGGTCACTCAGCATGTGAAGAAAACCAGTACCAGTATAACCACTACAACACAACAGGGTGTGTTCTGGTTTCATCTGCCACCCCAGGGCCCCGGACAAGCCCAGCCCCCCCAGCAGCCGCCTCTCCAGCCCCTTTAAGAAAACCTCCACCTGCGGCACTAAGAAGCTGCGCATCGGCAGGGAGGTGGCCAGAGAGCGAGAAGGGGCGGAGCTTCAGCCGCCACCCAAGGAGGGACAGGTGGAGTAACTGGGAGGGGTGGAAGCTGCCACCATCCTCACGGTTAGCAATAAAAACCCCTCCGCCGGCAAGACTCTGGCTAAGAAGGCCCTTCAGTGGTGGAGGCGGCCTCACTGCGTCTTCTCCTGTCCTCTAAGACGGAAAACAGACGTGTGTATGTCTGTGTGTGTGTGTGTGTCTCGGTTAGTGGGTTTCGTGTTCGTGTTCTCTGAAACCAGCTCTTCGTCCAGGGGCTCTGAGGAGTTGGGGAAGCCAACTCTATCGCTCCTTTCACTGACGTTTCTCGGTTTCCTCTCTCACTCGGCCTGTGTGAAAGTAGCCGGCGTCCTACAACAGGTGCTGCTAGCTGTAGCAGGGTTGAGCATGTGCTAACCACCTTCCTTCCTTCACAGTAATAATGAAGAGGCCTGGAGCTGAGCTGGTGGTTGTGGTCACGTTTTTCCATGTCAGTACAAAAGAACCTCAGGGCAGATCTCGTGGGAGCCATATTCACACATGTCTGAGGCGTGAACCAGTCTAACCGACCTGCGGGGGGGCTATGCTAACGGGCGGGATGGCGTCAGGGCAGAGGTGAAAATGCAACCCATTAATTACACACGAACGAGGACGTCGCCTTGAACCTAGCCGTATGCAAGCGTTAGCGTGCTTTAGCGTCGGTGCGCTAATCTCTCCTGGACATCAGCAGACAGGTCAGGGTCATCGAGTCCGTCACCTCTTAGGCTAACCCGAACCCTTTCTCCCCAACCTGAGGCCACTGGTTTCACTCTGCTGGTGTGGAGCCGTGGATGCGTCGCTCTTACAAAGCCCAGGTTCCGGACCCCGCGGGGCCCCGGGGCCCCGGCGCATTCACAGCCGCACGTTTTCAGCAAATGCTGATTTTATACACGACATAAGCGAAGTCACAAAGGTCAGACATGTTGTCGACCCTCACACCTCCCCCGAAGCCAAGCTGGGCTGTCCTCAAACACTCTGAGGGCCACGTGTTTTATACCACTGTCAAACAGGAACAAAAATGTGGATTTGAGTGTTTTCACGGTTGCGTCTGCAGACGGATCAGCGGTTCAGGGCTTTTCTACCCAACGTTTACTCATTCTGGATGTATGAATACTTGCAAGGACCTGTTCCCAAAACAACCGGGTAAACACTCTTTCATTCCCGCTTGGATACGACAGCCTGTTTTATTGGTGTGTGGAGAGATCTGTGTGTTTGTCACTCTTGCCCCTCTGGGGTAATTAAAAGACCCTTCTCTTTTGGACTTATCTGCTTGATGTGTCAAGTCTTTGGGGAGGCGACGCTCGCTGTGGACTGGTGCTGCACACACAAAAGTTGGAACAAACAGCAAAAGTGAAGCAGAGAATATTTGACCACGACCCAAGACCGCTGCAGCGGCCTGCCGACAGAGGGCGACAGAGTCCAACGTGACGAGCGAGCGAACGAAGACGAAAATTTGATTTAAAAGAATCTAAATCAGCTAAGAAGGACGGAATTCTAGGAAAAAAGACAACAAAGCACACCAGAACACTGATCATAGAACTTTAGGGTGCTCAGCAAAATTTTACATAAGACTATTTAACCCCAGGACACAATATAACCTCCGTTGGTCGCGCACAAGAACGTCGCATTCTAAAAGCTTTACTTTTGTTTTCTAACTCACATCTAGTTTACGTTGAGTCTAAATCAAACTTCTTCTTACCCACTGAAAAGTTTCGTTATCTAATAGATCGAAGCTCCGGATCGTTCTTTTAAAAGCCCTAAAGTTGATTTTTACTGTTATTCAAATGTTGTCGGGTCGGTTTTTCGAGGCAGACGCGGTTGTGGCTCATTTCTGGAACATTCACACTGTTCTCGTTCCAAGGTTCCCGCTTCTGCACCTGGACTTTGAAACACGTTTTTTCCAAAAGAATAAATAATTAAAGCAACAAGAGATATAATAATTAAAGCAACAAGAGATATTTCCTATTTTAATAAATAAACATCGGAGTTTGTCTTAAATTTCCCCCAAAATCATAAATAATGTTTCTGTTTCTGGATTTCTGATGAAGCATGCGTTCAGCGCCTACGGCGTTGCCGGGGTGTGTGCGCTCCTCTGGAAGGCTGGCGTTGAATACCTGAGGCCCCGGGCGCAGGCTCCAGGCTGGCCCTCCGAACCACAGCCCCGGCCCGGCTGAGCAGGCGGCAAACAGGCAGAAACGGTGCAACGCAAACGGGAACGTCGTCTCAGGGACGACGGGGCCACGAACGAGCACACACACCAAGCACCGCGGGCCCTCGGCACCCGCTGACGAGCTGACCTCCATCAGCTGCTGCTGCGGGATCCTGGGGCCCTGGGCCCTCTGACCTGGGCCCCCTGCTGGGACAGCAGACAGCAGCAGAATCCAGGAGGCCCGGACACGCCCTCGTCTGGCGTCGGCTGACCTGAGCTCGGAGACGCTCAGAAAGGAACCTTCAGCTGGACCCAGCAGCAGCGGATCAGCTGATCCCGGTCCGTCCAGTGATGGTCATGTGACCAGAGGAAAGCGCCAGACTGAGGTTCTAACTTGAGGTCGTTATTTATCCCACCGGAAGGTCTCACCTGGCATGTGACGCCACTCAAAAGGTCAAAGGTGACCTTGAGGACGCACAAGTGTGTGTGTGTGTGTGTGTGTGTGTGTGTGTGTGTGTGTGTGTGGGTTAGTGGGTTTCGTGTTCGTGTTCTCTGAAACCAGCTCTTCGTCCAGGGGCTCTGAGGAGTTGGGGAAGCCAACTCTATCGCTCCTTTCACTGACGTTTCTCGGTTTCCTCTCTCACTCGGCCTGTGTGAAAGTAGCCGGCGTCCTACAACAGGTGCTGCTAGCTGTAGCAGGGTTGAGCGTGTGCTAACCACCTTCCTTCCTTCACAGTAATAATGAAGAGGCCTGGAGCTGAGCTGGTGGTTGTGGTCACGTTGTGTGTGTGTGTGTGTGTGTGTGTGTGTGTGTGTTAATAAGTACCTCAGCTGTTGTTCGTACCAGGTGGGAATATATCTCCAAAAATGTTGAATTTATTTTGGGAGCAGCGTAAAACTCGGGCCGGTGTTGGTGCTGGTCACATGACGAGGACGACCGGCCGCCGTCCGTCCCCTCGGACCCGTCGTCTCCGGTCCTGGAGGGGGAGGACGACGGGTCGAGGAGCTCTCGGCGTGTCTGGGGACAGGAACATGAAGTGAGGAGCTGTGTGTGTGTGTGTGTGTGTGTGTGTGTGTGTGTGTGTGTGTGTGTGGAGAGCTGCTCTCCTGTCGGCCAAACGAGCTCGTTCTGGACGTGAGGAGCGAAT